>OZ023217.1:49980339-50172839 GCA_963995525.1 Escarpia spicata | reverse complement strand
TATTGGTTCTATAAGTGTGCTGGCTGGGTGGTATTCAGCCATATAGTAATAATAGCATAGGCACAGACAGTACAGTTGTTCTCTTCTCGTTCAATTTTAACCTAGGTAATCCCAACGACAACTAGTATTAATAATAATAATAAGCATTTATAGAGCGCCGTGTATCCGGATAAAAAAATTGCTCAAAGACGCTAACAATAGTATACTATAAGTCAAATACCTATTATTATAATAAGTGTTTAAGCATCGTCTATCACGGTAACTTCCGGTGGTCAATTCTTTTGAATGTGGTGCAACAAGCCTACGAGAATATAAGGATATTTGATCAAGATAATTTATATTATTGAGTGTATATCACACAAAACGTAGTTGTAGATACATATTAAACAAGATTTATTTGGTTAAAAGTTAGCTAGAGGGATTAATCGAGGGTAGTTTAAAGGTAGGCGATTTGCGAGCGATAATTGGGGACGTCATTGTAATCGGAAAGTTGTTTACAAATTAGGTCACTAGCGAAGTTAACGTAACGTAAACTACAATAGAATATGTTCAGTTTAGATAGTCGACGTAGTTATTTGGTAATTAAAAGCTGAAATAACAAACGTATAAAGTGTATATTACTACAAAGGAAACAGACTACCTTGAATCTAATCCTAACTTGTATACATCGTGAGACACGCTCTGTCACTATGTGTTAACAAATATAACTAACTATAACGTAAACAATCTGGTGTAAATTGTACACAGAACAGTTTAAAAAAATACTATATATAAAACTATGTTTAATATAAATAAATTCTGATATGGCACCTTGCAAGCGGCAACTCAGGACAAAACGACACTTAGTTTGCAACAACGGTCAGGGCTGGGTGGATTTTACGTTGTCTGGTTTCCAAAATCATGGGCAGAGATCAAAGAAGACGGATTTACTTATCGGTGTATGGGGAGTTTGAGGGTGGAAAGTTTGATGAAGGAGGCATGTAAGTTGACTGATATAGTGAAGGAGACGGAGGTGAGACTCAGCATGGAAATAGATGGAACAGAGAGGGATGACACGGAGAGAGTTCGGAATACTACGACACAGAAGGAGCAGAGTTGTGACACGGAGACTGAAGAAAGGAGATTGAGAGGAGGAAAAGTGACAGGTGTGAAAGAAAAGGAAATGAGAAGAAGACAGAGGGACGGAGGAAAAGTGTTCCGATGTGGAAAAGAAAACGGGTAAGTGGGGATAGATCAACAGGTGGTCAGACTGTAGAGAACGGGGAGAGACGCGACAGCGATGCAGGTGGTGAAAAGGTAGATACCACAGAGATAATTGGTAAAACTGTGACAAAACAATCGGAGAAGAAGACAGATGGAAGAAGACAGCGTGTTCAACAAAAGACAGAAGACGTGATAGGCTTGAAGGTGACAGGGGAGAAAAAGATAGAGCATGTGATTGGAAGGGTAGAGCAGGTATTGAGACATGGCAAGGGAGGGTCTGTACTGGTACATGTAGGAACAAATAATGCAGACATGGAGGGAACAACTGGGTTAGTACAGAAGTACAGATATTTAAGGAGGAAGTTAAAGAAGACAAGAGTTTAACAAATTATTATCTCAGGAATTTTACCGGTAATGGGACGAAGGGGACAACCTATAGAAACTGCAAGTGGATGGCGATCAACGCACTAGTTGAGCAGATGTGTGAAGAAGAGGGGGTGGGATTAACATATTTATGTGGATACGTTATTGGGAGGGAAGATATGTACATGAGAGATGGCCCCTAAGTCGAAAGGGGCAGCAATATTCTCACAGAACCTGCTGCGATATGTTGACAGTGGGACAGGTCGCGTATATTTAAACTAGATTCGAAGGAGGGACTCACAGAGAAGCCTGAAACTGGAGGCATAAATAAAGAGAGCACAAACGAATCAGCAAAGAACAGTCTTGAAAACTGTTCTGAAGCTATATATAAATGTGTTTGTTTAAAGGCAAGTGTAGTTAACCAAAGAAATGTACTCAATATTATGTAGAAGATATTGACCCCCACATAATAGGTATAACCGAATCATGGGCCAACACCGATATATCTGATGCCGAACTGGGACTGACAGGATATGTAATGTTTAGGAAAGATATAATAGGAAGAAGGGGAGGTGGAGTTATTTTATATATTAAAGATTATTTACAGGCTTATGAAATACAATTAGAATGAGAAGCAGACTGCGAAGAAGCTGTTTGGTGTAACATAGTTACAGGAAACTCAACGTTAACGGTTGGGTTAGTTTATCGAAATCCAAACATAAGCATAGAAGATAGTGAAAAAGTACAAAACGCTATAAGGGAAGTAAACAAACGGGACTGTGTTATTATGGGGGATTTTAACCATGGGCATATACAATGGGAATCTCTATAGACTATGGGGCGTGAGGACCACAAGTATTTAGTTTTAGTACAAGATAGTTTCCTTTCCCAACATGTGCTAGAACCAACCAGGGGTGATAATGTGTTAGACATAGTTTTGTCCTCACAGAATAAATGAGTTAGCAATGTCAATATATGTGAGCCACTGGGGAGTAGTGATCACAACCAGATACATTTTACCATCAAAGTTAAATCAGAAAGGAATAGTAAAAAGCAGCATGAGGAAATATTTTGTAAAGACAGACTGGAATAACACACTGAAAAATAAGACAGCAACATAATGCTGGAATATCTTAAAGAGTGAAATAGAGTGCATCATCGATCAATTTGTTTCCTTAAAAAACAAGGGAAATGGTCCAAAAAGAAACACTTATCGAAAGAATCCATTAAAAAGATTAAGTACAAACAAACTATGTGGAAGTCATACACACATACTGAAAATGAAGAAGACTACAACATTTATAAAGAAGCACTAAACCAAGCTTCAGCTGGAATTCAAAATTTAATGAGAAGCTATGAACAAAAATTAGCTTGTGATATAAAACATGACAGCAAGAGTTTATATGCGTATGTTCGAAGCAAACAGAAAGTTCATGATAAGATGTCATCTACTTAGATTTTCAAAAAGCTATCGACAAAGTGCCACAAAGATCACTAATTAAACTAAAGGCCCACGGCATAGGAAATGGTATAACTAACTGAGCAGACAAATTGCTTGTTGACAGTAGACAACGGGTAGTTGTTGATGGGGAGGCTTCAAACTGGAACTCAGCTTGAGTGAGGTACCACAGGGATCAAACTGGGACCTACATTATTCTTAATATATATATATCAACGATTTGGACGATGGTATAACAAGCAAGGTGTTGCAATTTGCGGATGATACAAAAGTGTTTAGAACGATTAAAAGTGATGGAGAGAGACAACATTTACAAGATGATCTTGACAGGTTGATTAAATGGTCTGAAAAGTGGCAAATGATGTTCAGTTTTGGGAAATGTAAATGCCTCCACACAGGACATGGGAACGAAGATGTACAATATACAATGGGGGTATTGTACTAAATACTAAAAGAAAAGGACTTAGGGTTAAACATGTGTGCTGATATGAAGGGTTCAGAGCAGTGCGGCATTGCAGCTACAAAGGGAAATCAAATATTTGCATTAATCAGGCGAAATATAGTGTGTAAGAAAAGATAACTAATAATACCGCCGTTCAAAACAATAGTTAGGCCTCATTTTGTATATTGTGTACAAGCGTGAAGGCCATACCGCAAGAAGTACATAGATATGCTAGAAAAAGTAGAGACCAGGAGATTTTTTAAACAAATAAAATCACCTGTGGCCAAGCTTGTTATTGGAGTCACGTTGCATTAAAATACGACCACAGATTTGATCAGACAAACAAGCTCCTTCTTAAACAAGCTCCTTCTTAAACAAGCTCCTTCTTAAACAAGCTCCTTCTTACACATATCTCAAGGCTTTTTTGTATGACGTGTGCAGTTCAGGCGGGAAGACCGAAGGTAGTTAGCTCTATTAGTTGTTGTATTATATCTCTGTTTTGAACTGATTCCTGTTGTCCTCTCGGTTTGTGTCATAAGAGAGCGGTATCTAAACCTGCCAATCTAAAGCAGCACACATTCTCAAAATCGCCAGAATGTGTGTTCAGTGTGCTTGAACGATCCGACCAAAGACAGTTGCGAGTTATGAAACGTTTCAATCTGGTGGACAAAATGTCATCCGAAAAGTAATTAGCGTCACATGTCATTAGCAAACGTGACGCCAATGACTTGTTTTGTGACACTAATGACAAGTTTTTGTTATATATTAACTCAAAGATGTTTAATTCTGGATACGTGCTCTCAAATCCAACCGGCAGTGCATTCAGCAGCAAATATCCCGACAAAATTAATATGGTATTAAAATCGTTATGTCAAACTGTGACGCAAATCACATTTGTGTGTGTGTGTGTGTGTGTGCGCGCGTGCGAGCGGGCGCGCGTCAGTGAGTGACACAGTGAGTGTCTGTGCGTGTGCGTGTGCATGTGCGTGTGCGTGTGCGTGTTTGTTTTATTTCGTAATAAATGTTTTGTGCAAATGACCTTCACTGCTGCCCAGACGGCAAACAACGAGAGAGCACGTACGAAAAATTACAAGAAAAACCATGAATACTATAACAAGAGAAAACATGCCACCTACATGAAAAGTAGAATCAACATAGATGAGCAAAGTCTAAGACAACAAACTAGGGCAAGAAAGCAATGGAGAATCAACCAACACAATAAAAGGAAGCGTTTGTAGGAGGAAGCAACAATCCTGATGAGAACTCCACCGCAGGGTCCTACATCTGATGATCAGGCAGGTTCATCAGCGAATTATATCCCAAATACTTCTAGTATCCCGTGAATCAGGAAACAGCTGAAAACAGCTCAAAAGGCAAGGCAACGACTTCAGCGCAAATTGGTTCAGGATGGGCCTGGTACACACAGGAAGATGCCAGAGCGCAGTTTATAGGATCTTTCAACAAACTTAAGAAACCTCTACTGTTTCTCAATGTGCTGATGGCAGAACTAAAGAAGAAAACATTTTAACCAATTATCGAATGATCAAAACAATGCAACGTGAGATAGGATTGAAGATTATATGTTATATAATTCGAGAATCTACAAGAGATATGCAAAAAACGATATGGAATCCATGGTTTAGGATTACATCCTCGAGGACAAAGATGAAGAAGAGATAGTTGACACAGATAAGTCAGAAACATCCATATGAAGTTTTGTGACGAAACTGCAGTAGACATATCATAACCTGCATTCAACAAGCTTAAATCCTGTTGGGTTGTTCGTAAGAAAGACAGAGAAACGCGATGCTCAAATATAAATTACCAGAAACAATCACTACACCGCCTATGGGAACTGATAACTCTGAATGAAAACGATCTGATGAAAGTTGTCATACGTAGTGCATATATATATATATATGAATGCATGTTTCATTTGTGCAAGAACAGTGACGACTTAGATTTCTCATGGGATAGAAAGACAGAAAGAAGAGTTAAACGGGATCAGAATGGAAAATAAATCATCTACAATATAAAGGTAACTGTGAAGAAGCAAAGAAGGGATTTGTTAAAGGTTCTAAAGAAAGAGTTTGAAAAAACTTCATGCGAACACAAATACAGCCACTGGCACCAATATGCCCAAATGAAGAAAGTGAAGAGAAATCTAGGAGAAGAGAGCGAGATAGAATCGGTTCATTTTGGCGCAAGCAGAAACCAAGAATCGTTGCACACAGGAGTCGTGTACACAAAAGAAAAAGACCAATCAATCTTTTTAGTATCGGCGAACACAAGGCACGATCCGGCAGCGATATGGACCCACTTGGATCCCGTCCTATCCAAAGTAGCAGGAAATAAAGACAACACCTACATTAAGAGTGATTTCCCAAACACACAGTATAGATGTGCCAAGAACATCTACCTATTCCACAGCTTGATCCACAAGTACAGCTTCAAAACAGCAACGTGGAACTACTCAGAGGCTGGCTATAGCACATCGGCCGCGGATGAAGTGGTGGTTTGTTGAAAAGAACGGCTGACTAGTCGATTTTGGTGGCGACATCCCATATGCTCAAACCTTCTACAGTAGCCTTCAAGGGAAAACAGATATTACGCTCTACTACATCGAGGAAAGTTACATTCTGAATGTTGACAAGATAACACCGAAAAAGGTCAAGGGTGTAGCAGGCTCCATGAAAATCCACTAGATTACCAGCTCACCGGTACAGGTGACTCTGCAGTAACGCAGCTGTTTTTGTCAGCCACACTGCAGTTGCTTTGATCTGAGAAATAAGAACATAACCGTGCAAGATAGTGAGCCTGTAGTAAGTCAATCTGTCACAGATGACGAGGAGAATTGTCTTCTACAGCCGACTTTCAGAGATGAATTCATGAATGATGACGCGAATGACGGTGACCTTCAACGAACGTCCAGGGATTAATCCAGGAATCCGTATAAACAGACATATCCATTGTTTATTTATATTTCATATTTTAAAACTTAGATCATAATTAGTATTTAGTCATATTGAATGGCTGTCTCCTGTATTGTTTCAGCTTGGATGAGTGACTCAATAAATTTATTTAATTCTACTATTTTCCTCTAACAGTAGGATGTGTATAATTGGTCAGTGCGTGGTACCAAGTACGATAAAGCACCCTAGTTTATTGACTGCTTTGAATGTTTAATTAAATGTGAGGTAACATAGCCTGAACAATAGTTTAGTTGTATACGTCTTCCTCAAAAATTGTCTACACTAAATGCAGATTTGTATATCTTTACGTGTTCTTCATTACAGTATTTCATCAAAGTAAAAATACTCAAAAGCTGATTATTATGAGCTTAATTAATTAATTTTACTACTTGGTTGTAGAAGTGGGGTCATTTGAAGCCGTTGCCCTGGAAACCAGAAAGAAGAAACGTATTCTGTATGTTGGGAAGGTGAAACATAATTCTTAATATACATGTAACGTGGATATATTTCGAAATTAAATTTCTACAAAATGCGTGTTCCTGATGCACATGGAAAGCTGATATCAATAAATAAATAAAAGCCTATGTAGGTCGAATCTGGACTTCTGCGATGTTTAGTGTGAGTCTTCGCTAGTCCTGTATAGGGAGAATCCTGAACGACGTAGGGATGACACCTAGCCATGCTGCAATGACTTGGCTTAGACTGCTCACCATCGCTTGTTTGCCTACAGTCACCGAACTCTGAACCTCATTCTCCCCAATTATTACCCGCGGAAGGGGTGTATATAAATAACCCCTCTGTTAGGTGTACCCCTCGCTGGTTGCTCCATAATATTGTGCAATCGATGAATCGTTTTGTGGTGGAAACAAGGTGCGTGGAAACATTCCATCATCTGAATGTGGGGTAGAAGTCATTAGTTGGCCAGCCGGGTTGTTGGCGCCCCCGCCCACCGGTCTGCAGTGGGAACAGCGCCGTCTGACAGCCGCAATGCATCCCCTGGCCCCCATGGAGTTTCCCTTGCGACGCACCAGCTGCTGAAGTGCTATTTATATGCGACCTCTACACCCCTTTGTGTAAACGCTTCTCACGCGCGACGCGGCTGTATTTTCCACGTACCCCTTGTGAAATTAGCTAAGCGCCCGGTAAGCCAAACCAGCACTGTCCCCACCCCTTCCCCTACCCATATTGCATTATTCCCTTCATCTGTCCACCCCAACCCCCCACAAACCCATTTCTTCAGCTGCAAACTATCTTCTCCTATCTATCTCTTGTCTACCTATTCCGATGTACATCCCCTGCAAATACCAACAGTGATCTTCGAAATGTTGAAGTTGGTTGGTCGACTGGAAGATTAAGACGAAAGAAGAGTACAGCCGCCTAGTTTCCGCATAATCTAGTTCTTGTATTCAGTCTGCCGATTCACTACACTGTTTATGTCTATATCTATATAATAATACGCCAATAAAGGAGGGCAGGGGGCATGTGCCAAAGCACTAATTTAGAGTCGTCTGCCCAGCCTAGATTTAAAAGTGTCCACCGTGGCTGCAGACACAACTGTTTCGTTTAGTCCGCTCCGGTTCTTCACTGTTCTATTAAAACAAGCTGTTAGCATAAACCTGAGTCCTGGCCGGCACCTGAATAAATCGTTCACTGTGGCCACGAATGTTGTTAATTGAGTGAACAAGGTGGCTCGGCAAAGGAAGGACCGTTTCTCCGTGTAGAGATTTATAGAATATTGCTAGGCGGTTGACCTCCCCGGGACGTTCTATGGACGCCCACTTGAGTGCTGCTTTCCCGACTGTTGTTACCCGTTACACATATCGCTGATAGTCGCTGTATTTTCTCAAGTTCGTTAATATTTTTATGTGTATGGGTCCCAACCAGTGCTCGCGTATTCGAGGTTAGGACGAACTAGTGTAAAGTAAGCATATTGTTTAGTTTTATTTGAGCATTTATACATATTTTTCTCTTGACAAAACCTAATGGACGATTTTATTTGGCAGAAAGGTGGGATATGTGAATGTTCCATTTGAAGTCATCAGAAAAATCCACAACTAGGTACGGGTGGTGGTGTACAATTCCCAGGTTGTGGCCATTGATGGTATACTGAAACTGGTGGACAGCTGTCTTCTTGGTGATATGCATAACTGAGCATTTATTGATAATAAGATTCATCTTCCAAGTTGCAGACCAGTTCACCAGCGTCTGCAAGTCAGACTGGAGGGCTTCTGCGTCATTAACGTTATCGATACACCTGTATAAAATATAATCGTCGACAGAAAGCCGGATGTTAGAGGTGACGCCCTCTCCATCATCATTGACAAATAACCAAAAAAGAGGGCCAAGTATAGTGCCCTGTGCTACACCAGACTCGACTGTCACTTCTTCTGACGACTAGCCATCTACTACTACTTTCTGCTTTCTGTCAGAAACCCAATTTGAAACCCAGTTGGTGACTTCACCACTGGCCCCGTAATACAGGAGTTTCCTCATAAGGCGTGCATGGGGTACGGTGTCAGAAGCCTTAGAAAAGTCCAGTATTAGGAGGTCAGTTTGGTGGCCGTTATTTCTATTCTTTGCAATGTCTTTTGTGGCACCGATTAATTGTGTCTCACAAGAATGCTTATTCCTGAACCCATGCTTGTACTCTACGATGATGTCATTAGAGTCCAGGTGGTCCATTATGTTGCTGTAGATGATATGTTCAAATAGTTTGCAGCATACGTATGTGAGGGATACTGGCCTATAGTTTGCCGCAACTGATTTGTTACCCTTCTTGAACACTGCTGATATGTTAGCATGTTTCCAGTCAAGGTGGACCTCACCCGTGTCGATGGATTGTTGGAATATTCTTGCCTGGCAAGGTGCAATTTGACCAGCTGTCTCCGTTAGTGTTTTGTTTGGGATTGCATCAGGGCCATACGCTTTACCGGGCATCAGTCTGAGTAACAGATTGTGTACTCCATGTACTGTGATTCCCGGCATTGCGGAATATGGCGACTGAGGCATGGTTGTAATGTTGACAAGATCTTCCTTTGTGAAGACAGTTTGGTACTGCATTGACAGTAAATCGGCTTTCCCCCTTACTATACGAGACCGTATGATCTTTGCGGTCTTTCACTAATGGTATACCAACAAAGTCCTTTCTTAGATTTCCAGTGGATCCAATAACAGGACTGATAACTGAAACAATACATATAAATAATAAAACAATAATATATTAATAAAAACAATAAGAACAATAAGGACATAAAAACCATCCAATATCAACATCAAATATATCAGGCAAACACCTGTTATACATAGAAATGTCTTTGAATTGAGGATCTAAATGGTTCAGCTCCTGAATATATATCACAAGTTGGATAATTTAAATACAATGTGTTGAAAGTAGTCATGCATCTATTCAAAACACAATGTTTTATAATGTTGATTCTGCTATTGGAAATTCTAAAAGGGATGTATTTTCGTAACGATCGTGAAGGACAGTGAAATTGAATAGCCCCTACCAGATACGACGACTCTAGTTGGGAGTGCACACACTTGTGTAAAAATATAAGATCTGCAACTTGCTTACGATGTTGAAGGGAAGGTAGTCTAAAATGATGGCAAAGCTCAAGATAATTGTCAGAGGATTACTGTATTTTGGATTTGTAACGTAGATATTTAATTAATTTCTTTTGAACTCGTTCGATTTTGTCAATAAACGTTGCCAGGGATTCCAGATAACACTGCAATACTCCAACTGGCTTCTAACTAGAGATATATACAAGGATCGCAAAGTCTGTACATCGGTAAATGTTGTGCAAACGCGCTTAATAAAACCACTCATCTTAAAAGCTATACAAACACAACGATTAATATGATCTTTAAAAGTCAAACTGTCGTTCAATGTGATGCCGAGATCTTTGACAGCGGTGACCTTGGGCAGAGACTGGCTTAACATCGTGTAGTCATATGATATACGTTTATTTTTGTTAGTGAATGACATTATGCAGCATTTCTCAACGTTAAGCTTAAGGCGCCATGTCTCACACCAAAGACACACTGTCCACATCCTTCTGCATCAACTGACAATCGGTCACTGACGTAATTTCTTTAAACAATTTGGAATCATCAGCATACAATGACATCTCACATGAATCAACATGATTAGTAAGATCTTACTATACAAGATAAACAGAAGTGATCCAATTTGTGAACATTGTGATACACCAGACTAACTTGGCTTCCAGTCAGATGTTTTGCTTTCGAGGACAACGCGTTGTTTTCGGTTGACAAGGTAAAACTGCAACCACTATATGCATTGCCCGGAATAGCCATAATTTTATGATCTAAGCTTCTGAATTAACAATGGGTGGCATACTGAATCAAAGGCTTTACTGAAATCCAAATAAACATAATCAACCAGTTTCTTGTTGTCAATAAGTTCAGAAATGTCGTTCAAGTAACAAGCTAGATCAGATACTGTACTTCTACACCTCACAAATCCGTGTTGGCTGCCCGAAATTGTGTTACGCACATGTTCATACAATGAATCGTATACGACTTTCTCAAAAACTTTGCTAAATAGCGGTAAGAGAGAGCTAGGGCTGTAGTTGCACACATTTCGTTTATCGCCCTTCTTGTACACGGGAACAACAATTTTGCTCTTTTAAAACAAATTGGAAAAGTTCCACAGTTTAAGGACATATTAAAAAGCATAGTTAGTGGACCTGCTAATTCGGCAGCACATTCCCTAAGGATTACACCTGATATATTGTCAGGACTCCATGCTTTGTTTACATCGATGGTTCTTAGTACTCCGATGACATCATCATAAGACACATTGATATTGGTCATTGAGTCGGATTGATAGGAGGGAATAATTGGATAAACAAGGTTATATACTAATGTAAAGACAGATTCGAAGAGGTCAGAAAATAGTTCTGCTATGTCAGCTGGATTGTCTGCCTCAGTGCCTTTATATACCATTGAGTTAGGTGTGTCATCAATATGAGATTATTCCTGGTTGATAAGTTCTTAGATGGAATGTACCTATTCATATCACTGAGCATCATTAATTTGAATATGTTCCAATTCTCATTAACTGATCGCAAGTCAAAGTCATCTCCCAACATGTTTAGATTAAATTCCTTCAACTCTTTCTCTATGGCACCCATGTCTGCTCGTTTATATATATATATATATATATATATATATATATATATATATATATATATATTGTATTCTATTGTATTTGTATTGTATTTATTCAAATTCCAACAGGTCCAGTGGACCCAGTAACATGACTGATAACTGAAACAATACATATAAATAATAAAACAATAATAGAATAATAAAAACAATAACAACAATAAGGACATAAAAACACACAATATCACCATCAAATATACCAGGCAAACATCCGTTATACATAAAAATGTTTTTAAATTGAAGATCTAAACATTTCAGCTCCTGAAAATATATCACAAGTTGGATCACTTAAATACAATGTGTTGAAAGTAGTCATACATCTATTCAAAACAGAGTGTTTTCTAATGTTGATTCTGCTACTGGAAACTCTGAAATGAATATAGTTTCGTGAAGGGCAGTGAAATTGGTTAGCCCCTACCAGATAGGACGAGTCTAGTTGGGAGTGCACACACTTGTGTAAGAACATGAGATTCCGATAACATTGTGATATTCCAACTGACTTCTGACTAGTGAGGATCGCAAAGCCTGTACCTCGATAAATGTTGTGGAAACGCGCTTAATAAAACTACTCATCTTAAAAGCTTTGCAGACACAACGATTAATTGATCTTTAAAAGTCAAACTATCATTCAGTGTGATACCGAGATATTTGACAGCGGTGACCTTGGGCAGAGACTGGCTTAAAATCGTGTAGTCATAGGATATACGTTTCTTTTTGTTAGTGAATGACATTATGCAGCATTTCTCAACGTTGTGTTTAAGGTGCCATGTCTCACACCAAAGACATACACTGTCCAGATCCTTCTGCACCAACTGATAATCGGTCACCGAAGTAATTTCTATAAATAATTTGCAATCATCAGCATACAATGACATTTCACACGAGTCAACATGATTAATGAGATCGTTATTATACAAGATAAACAGAAGTGGTCCAATGTGTGAACATTGTGGTACCATAGACAACACCGGCATCCAGTCAGATGTTTTGCCTTCGAGGACCACGCATTATTTTCGGTTGACAAGGTAAGACTGCAACCATTCTGTGCATTGCCCGGAATAGCCATATGATCTAGGCTTGTGAATTAACAATGGGTGGCATACTGAATCAAAGGCTTTACTGAAGTCCAAATAAACAGAATCACCCTATTTCTTGTTGTCAATAGATTGAGAAATGACGTTCAAGTAACACGCTAGATTAGATACTATACTTATAAAACTGGTAAGTTGTTTAAAATGCGTTTAAACTATGTGGCTGGATGACTGTCCCACATAAACAGTCACGGCTTAAAACATAACTAAATAAATAAAACAATGGTATAGATTTTAAAATGTTGACAATAAAAGTGTTCAATACAATTATAGAATCTTTTAAAACAATCTAAGCCAAGTATCTCCCTCTCTCGGGTATTAATTAGCCTACTTTGTATTATGATAAATTCAATCAAAGGTTTATTGGTGCTCCTACAATAGTTTGTATTGATTAACCGCCTGTGCGCTTCTACATGGATGTAATTGAACGAAGCCTTTGTTTACAAGAGAAAGTTAGACAAAAGAGGCTGGAAACTCGCGCTCAGCGCTCAGAGCTCAGCGCTCAGCGGGTGGGAGACTTACTAGTATTAAATTCAATGCTCTACAGTACAAGGTCAGCGCGTTGCCTTTCTGAAATATACACTTGACATAAGTTCATGTGTGAAAGTTCAAAGGTGAATGTTTCTACCTCATGTTTCTAATTAAATGGTTTACAGGTATTCGCAGACACAGGTGAACTGTTCCATAATAACGACCCTGCTGGAAAATATAGCTGGATTATATTTAGGAGGGCAGTTGTGTTGTATGGTTATGTTAAGCCCAGCTTCACTACTCATTGTCAGTGTCAATTCCGTTTTGTATTTGTGACAAACAAGAGTTTCCTTGTAACTATGAGATCATATTGCAACATGTTAGTTGATAAAAACCACATACAACTTAATCGGTTTGCTCCCAGTGCACAATGTTATTGGTAGCCTTTTTTACGACACCACCACGTCAATGCAGACAATAGACAACAATTAAAAAAATTACCAGGAATTACAGTTCAATTGTTACTATACATTTTTATCACGTATTATTGATCAACTCCTTACACCCAAACTCAGTTCCTACATAATGACATACTGTCTGTTTGTTTCCAACCTAACTTCTTCCTTTAAAATTGTGGTTAGATATGCAGTGATACCGTGTGAGCAATCTCTATATTGATTGACACAACGCTGAAGTACTATCATCACCGTGCTTTTACGAATCGGGTCTGCACTGACTACTTGAGTAGTACTATCCAGTGTAATGTGCAGATGTACTGATACATCACTTGTGTTTTCTTCTGAACTGTCATTACAATGTGGATAAATAATATAGAATATTAAAAACTAATTAATGAAGTTCACAATCCTGTTTCCTGAGCTATTATTCAAGGTTCTGGTTAACACTTACTGGTCTAATATTAAATTTCGTAGTATAATTTATTTTTATATTGAACTCTTAGTATGTACTTAGTTTTTTATTTATTACCATTGTCATCAACTATTAGTCACAAATTAGTGTATACTTACTTTTGTCAATTCACAGTGTTGTGACAGTTGTTTTATTTAAAAACATGAAAACCCATTTCAGTAGTTCATCTGGTTCCAAACAGTATTTTTTTTATATAACTAATTAGGCTGTGTACACTTTCCAGTGAATAACACACCAGTGGCATACTTGCTACATTGGCTATGGGGCAGTGCCCACTGGGTCTGGATAATAGACAGCCATGTAGACAGAATTGATTTACTGTCACGTTGAACGTGATGCTACAAAAACCACACCAGTCGTCACAGCAAACGATCATCTGGCACATGAAACTGTTTGGCTTTGTAAATTATAGACTCGTGGATCACCATTACTACCCCAGTTGTCATTTGCTGAAGCATGGTAGTATTGTATTAGGTAAGACTGCCGGGTCATTCCCAGTGCTAGTCCACAAAGATGCCCAGTTCGTTTGACAGCAAATGTTTTTACTGATCATGAATTTTGAGAAATAAATATTTAGTTCTGGTGTAGCAGGAGTTTAGATTAATGTTTGACGTACACAATTGGCCCCTCCTCGACTTGTTTTATGTATGTTGAGCCTGTATTGTGTTTGACTAAAGCTAGCTGTCTACTTATGATTGACCTTATTCTGTCAAAATATCCAGAGTAATTTATGTGCAAAAGACCTTGATTACATACATGTAGGCCTCTGTAACGTGCTTGTGATACTGCTGCAATGGGTTTTTTAATTAGCCACTGGTGAGATTGCGAGTAAACAGTGACCGGTATGGGCACAAACGTGGAAATGTGTGTTTTCCGGAAAAGCCCGAGAGCGCCGATACGTGACTTTATTGGTAACATTCCATCGCCCGGTTTAAGCAGCCACATTTTATGTCATTACATATTTCAATCGATGTTTCTCTTTAACGTGTATCAACGGTGAAAAGATGTTTTGTGGGAAACTGTGGCACTACCAATTTGACCAGCCATTCGATGCACAACAATCTCATGACGCAGTTTGTCGGCAGAAATGGAAATAGTGTGTTTGACAATGCCATGACCCATGCTACGGCGCATGCTGCAACGTATAATCATTCGTGGTGCACATTTTGTGTGATCTGCCGACAGATATATCATATACAATGTGCTTAACTGATGCCTTCAAAGTTCCATCCACAACGTCACTGCCAGTTGCCGGTCCGCTTTCAGTGGTCGGACCGACAGGTTCATGCTTCGGCCCGACACGAGGCTAATCAAACATCAAAGCAAAACAACCTCAGTCTTTCAAACGTAATTACTTTGTCTTCTTAACTTGGCGGGAACATTGGCGGGTCTAGATAGTTTAGAAGTGGTGGTGCACAAACGTTGAAAAGTGAGTAGAATTATTGATCGATACGTATTATTATTATTGCCTTAATATTATTCATAAAGTAGCAGTAGACATATATAGATTAACATTTGTGCTTAAATTGAGTCAGATAAAGTATTTTTGAACACTTTATTCTTGTAAGGGATAATAGGTTAACTTAGGCTTCGATACGTTTGCAAACAGGATTTAACAAACCTGTGGTAGAATATATAGGCGATAAAGTAACAAACATAAAATTATTTACATGAGATAATATGTGAGTAAGGTAGTACCTGGTAGACACTTTGATTAGGTAGCATTGTTGTTAAAATTAAGCAAGTTTCATTGTTGACTCAGGTGCAGAAATTTAAGTCTAACTCAGAATAGTGTTTACATTATTGAGTGATAATAAGAAATAGGAGTACATAGACTACACATAAGGAAATATCTGACAAATATCGTAATAACTCAATTTCAGTGTGACACATGAACCAGTGCGAACTGGTTCAACATACGCACATGTAAAGTTAGTATTAGCATATTGTGTTGAACTCATTCTACGGAATGAGCATGATTAGAGCAAGAGCAGATGACGTCAAAGGTCAAATGGCGCCCCCTAGCGAATAAGTCAATGTCAAATAGCTCCCCTGGTGGATAAGTGATGAACTAAATAACTAGGTCAAATTACGTTATTAAATAGATCATTGCGTATACGCAATGGTGTCTTTTGTTATGTTGGATAGTTTTTAAAAAATTTGTTCAAGTATTGCGTCCCCTGACTTGTAAATTTAGAACTATAAAATACGTAAAATAGAATGTTGTTCAGAATTTGTTTTATACATAAAGCATTATAACATCACTTATGTTAATGAGATTATGAAGTATTTTTGTGACGTGTTTGACATTGATTGGTTAATAGGTAGATCGCCACGCGATTTTTATATTCCTATAAAAGCGCGGCGCTCTGCCAGCTGGATCGTCATTCGTATCAGGACGACACCATGGCTAACGTCATGTTGAAGACACCATATTACCGCCGTTGTGGTGCAGCAGACTCGAGCGACGAGGACGAGCCGATCATTTCGGTGACCAACTGCCCTTCTCCACCATCGGAACCAGAGGTCGTGGACGTGGCAACTCTGGTAGCAAGGGTAAGCGCCGACGCCGTTATCAAGGTCAGAGGTCTCCTTATCCTACGCCAGCATATCCCTTTCTACATCGGGTGAAGATACTGCAAGAAGCGTATGATTGTCAACGATAGGGGTCATTTGCAACGCGAATGACACGGTTATGTGGCCTCTGACATGCATTTCATGGTGTACATGTTCTTTGTCGAGACAGCGACGGGTCAATGTATATGGCCGACTTTACTCGACCGGTTTATGGGTCTTCTCCTAGACGTATATGCCGACACGTTTGCTGTTATGCAGGAAATGATGCAACCTTACAAACTAAACTTACTGACTGGAACTCGTGTGTCCCTCACCATAAACAAAACTCGACGAGCTACCTACACAAAGTACAACATCACACATCTAGAGGTGGTACACTAGAGTCCGTACCCTGCTTCAGCCTCTCTCTGCTGCCACTCCTACCGCCGATGTCACAACTTCCGCCGACACTGCCGATATCACAACTTCTGCCGACGCTGCCGATGTCACAACTTCCGCCGACACCGCCGATGTCACAACGTCTGCTCCTGATGTCACAATTTCTACCGACGCTGCCAATGTCACAACTTGCAGTCTTGCCGTTGCTGGTCCGAACTTTACCATTGACTTTCCAGTGGCCGAAATGAAGAAGACGCTTGCATGTCACATAGAATGTGGTGTCTTTTAACTCTCAAGAAAACAATGCCCCGGTTGCGAGATAGACGATCCTAGTCAGTTTCATCACGATTTTATGTTATTTGATGAAATGCACTTTGACGAGGCTCTGGAGGCCATTAATTCAACTGCTTTGATGAAAGACTAGTTGATTGTTTTGTTAGATGCAGGTGTGAAGTTATTCGACGTGATGTCCGATCAGTTGTGTAATTTCGAAATTTTGGTTGCTAGAACCCTTTTCAGAGGAGTGACGAAACAGAGTGAAGCAAAGGGTGCTGCCAACAATGGAGGGTGACCTGTCAATAAGTCTGTATTGTGCTTTTCTTGAGGCCATTGAGAACATTAATTTAACCGCAGTGACTAAAGACTGGTTGCCTCATTTGCTAGAGGCACAACTTAAGCGATCCGACGTTACAGCCGAACAGTTGTGTAGTATCAAGACATGGCTGCTAGACTATGTTTCGGAACAGTGGCGAAATACTATGAAGCAAATGGAGCTGTCATTAATGGAGGGTGACCTGTAAATAATTGTTGTTTTCTTTTGTGTTGTAAAATAATAACAACTAAAAACTTACAAATCTTATCTAGTGTTATTGTTATAGTATAAGTATTGTGCACGTTAGTCCCTTTTGTTATTTGCGTTCTGTTGTTCTAAATGTAAATTATATTGAAAATAATGAACCTCAAATAATACGTCGATCTAATATTTAGTAATATTTTAAATTTAGTGTCATATGTTTACAAGAAACACGGAAGGCAGAAACAGATGAATTGTCCCAATTTTCTTTACATGGCTACACTTGTTTAGTACAGTGCAAACACTGTAGCGACAAAGGAGGGCTAATGATATATGTTGACAACACATATACATCGGAAGTCAAATTAAATATTAGCATGTATGAAAACTTGGAAAGATTAGTGGTCCAAATAAATGGTGGCAGCCAATCTAAGAATATAACTATAGGAAACATATATAGACCTCCAAGATCATATACTGTCAACATAAATGCATTTATAAACGAATTCTCATCGACTTTGTCAGCACTAGAAAATAATTGTAACACTAATCTTATTATCGCAGAGGATTTTAATATAAATTTACTGAAATTAAATGAAAATGATACATATAGTAATTTTGTTGATACCTTAAAACCCATTAGACCCCGCGCGTCCGAAAGCGTCCAGGTGTGTTCTCCCCAAAGCGCCCGAAAGCGTCCGGTGGAGATAAAGCCTCTAGTGGTGGCCCCATCGTGCGGATATTTAAGAGACTAATACTGGCTGATTCCTTGATATCTAAGCTATGAATTGTGGGTATTTTCGACATGTGGTTGCAATGAAAAAAATTAAGTTTTTCGCGTTAGAAGTTCGCCACCTGTGGACCTTCAAAAATGGCGGCGCCTTGGACATCGTAGTTGTTTACTAATGACGACGTTTGCGCTATTATTTCGTAGGATGGAACATTTCTGACAGTGAATTAAAGGTAAGTTGACATGACGTTAGAAATGCAACTGGATGAGCGATCAAATGGATGACTTGCATTTTGTTTATGTTTCGTTGTCCAAGTTTGGTCACCGTCAGTTGGGTTTTCGGCACGGAGAGTGTTGTTTATATGTTACTGTATGAAAATTATGTCTAATTATTATAATGAATTATTAGGGTACATATTCTAACACTCTGTCATTTGTTCTAGTGGTTGACATTTGATTGTTTTAGGTGTAAATATGCTGGTGATCACAATGTCAATACTGACGTTGACGCGACACAGAAGCCATATGTAAGATGACAGCAACTAAGATAGCAGACTTATAAAGCTGTGTTTGGTGTCTATATATATATACAAAGTGAACTGATTTACATTGTCTCATGTCTAAGCAAGGCATAGCAAGTGTACCTACACAGTAGAATGCATTTGATGTAAATATATGATATTCTACACTACAGTTGTCCAGAATATACATTTTCTATGTTTGTCACCTATAAATAACAACATATATTTAACCAATCAACACCACAGTCACATCATTTTAAACATAGTTCAATGCAAATCAAAATAAACACAACTTGCTATTACAGAAAATCAATAGTTTTGAAGATACAGCTTAAAAACTGCAGCACCCAGAAACGTTGAGATCTGTGGCTGCAGCCTGGGGAACAGGGATACATGCCAATTTAACTGGCTGGGGGTCTAATGGGGTAACATCACAAAGACTTTACCCTCAGATTACACTTCCTACCAGGTTCACTAGAACAAATGGCACTTTAATAGATAATTGTTTCTGCAAACTAAATAATTTATATTAGATAGTACTGCGTGTATACTAACCAAACGTTTCTCTGATCATCATCCGTATTTCATGATTATTGACATTCTACTCAATCCAAAACTTTCTCATAGATATGTAAAAATAAACATATGAAATGAAGAAGCTATGTACAAGGTTAAACACGAAATAAATTCAGATGCAATTTACAATAAACTAAATATAAATCTGAATGCTGATACAAATCGTAATTACGAGCTAATATACGAAGAAATTTCACGGGCAACAAAAAAGAGTACGCCAACCAACTTAGTTAAATTTAATAAATATAAACATAAAAAACAACATGGATTACTCAAGGATTACTGAAATAAATTTGTTATCGAGACAAAGTTGTTCAACCCATCTCCAAATGTGTTTCTAAAAGCGAGGTCATGCTTAACAAATGTTATGTTTTTCGGAAGATATCACTAAGCGGGTAGACGAGGGATCACCAGTAGATATAATCTACTTAGATTTTCAAAAACCTTTCGACAAAGTACCACATCAAAGATTACTGCTTAGACTAAAGGCCCACGGCATAGGACATTGTATAATTAACTGGACAGATGGCTGATTGACAGAAGACAACGGGTAGTTGTTGATGGGGAGACTTCAAACTGGAAATCAGTTTTGAGTGGAGTACCACACGGATCAGTACTGTGACCTATATTATTCTTAATATATATCAACGATTTGAACGATGATATAACAAGCAAGGTGTTGAAATTTGCGGATGATACAAAAGTGTTTAGAAGGATTAAAGGTGATGGAGATAGACAACATTTACAAGATGATCTTGTCAGGTTGATCAAATGTTCTGAAAAGTGGCAAATGTTGTTCAATTTTGGGACATGTAAATGCTTCCACGCAGGACATGGGAACGAAGATGTAGAATATACAATGGGGGGGGGGGTACTGTACTAAGTACTACTGTAAAAGAAAAGGACTTACGGTTAGCCATTAGTGCTGATATGAAGGCTTCAGAGAAGTGCGGAATTGCAGCTTAAAAGCGAAATCAAATCCTTGGATATAGCGTATAAAGAAATATAACTAATAATACCGCTGTACAAAACACTAGTTAGGCCTCATTTAGAATATTGTATTCAAGCGTGGAGGCCATACCGCAAGAAGGACATAGATATGCTAGAAAGAGAACAGAGGAGAGCGACTAAAATAATACCAAAACTGAGGGATGTTAGTTATGAAATACTGGACTATCGCTAAGCCAAAAGGCTATATTTGTGGGGTCAAAGGAAGACGGCATCTAACATGCCATGTGACCCCATGTAACACAACATTACTTTTTTAAACAATTGTTTTGTGTATTCGCTTATGTTGTTATGTGTTGTTGAATTTGATTTGATTGGATTGGCGCGATGTGCACCATCCAGACACTACACTATCCCAAATTGTAGAGAATTGAAGTTCTTGTGTAAGCATTTATTTTTTTCACACGTTATTTGTGTTACATTTTCACATTGCAGTCCATATATATAGCACATTCCTGCTCGCCTGCCAGATCACCACCGGCATCCTCAGCAAGTTGAAGGTAGGCGGTAAACCGGAAGAGGAATAAAACATTTGTTGTACTGCGCATGTACAGTGCATGCAAAGGCTGTTGTCGGATATTTTATACGACGTCCTCCGCTATATTAGTAATTTGTTCGCCACCATTGCAGTCCGATTGCCGTCGCTGTCACCAGAGTAATGATGACCTTCAGAAAGGTGTAGTTCTCGGTGACGTTAACCTAAATAAACGAAAGGATGAAGGAGTTCAATAAATGGCAACACATATCTACATCAATGTAATACAGTGCTAATCATTCATTGGATATAAAGTGGCATACACAGGTGCAACAGTTCTAATATATAACCTTTTTTGAAATTTTTTCTTAATAATATATCATCACTAGTTATTAGTTTAGTAGCATAGTCAAGCTTCTAAGTAGAAAACGATTAGATGTAATAGTTACTGAACGTTTCAGAGCAATGAGGAATTGTTGCATCAAATGTTACTCCAATTGCAGGCTAATTATTTGAAATATCACGAATTTGTACAAAGCAATCGATACACTTCATTCGAATGTTGCATACATGCACAGTGACAAAAATAGATAAACGAGCGAAAACGAATAACTCCAAACACGTCCCAAATCGCTCATTTTAGAGGTTACCGGAAGCCTTAAAGCTCGTCCGATGTCAAAGATGTTGATATCGTTTGAAAGCATACGCTCTCTGCTATTGCAACAGGTTAATTGTTTACCAATAATGATTTCTAAAATAACCTATAAAAGGACATCAACCGTGCCATTTCCTGTGTTTTAGACAATGGCGAAAGATGTTGGTTCGTCGACTTTTAAACGGCGATGAAACTAACTTTCTCGAAGTCGGCGTGAAGTCACAATCATGTATACCAATCATGTCACAATCACGTATACCAACCAACGTAAATAATTAGTCACCGTTTGTTGGAATACGTTAGTGTGACTTCACGCCGACAACGAGAACGTCGCCGTCAAAGCACGTTAGTTTCGCCGCCGTTTAAAAATGGGTGGAGCTTATAACATGGAATCAAGAACTTATGAAGTGCGCATGTCTGAATCTTATGCAGATGAGATGCAGCGCCGCAAGCGGAAGATTTGTGTACTGAGTACCCTTCCCAAATATCGTTCGGAACCGTACAAAACACCGAAGACGTCACGATTGTAGGCCCGTTTATAAGCGTACTCTTTGTTGTTTCCGGTAAATCTAGATAGACGATAGAATAACAGAAAGTGTAAGCTTTCATATCGTACCAAGATCATCGGGATCGGACGAGCCGTGAGGGTGCTAGCGATCTTCGAATTTAATGTTTTGGACATATTTGGAGTTGTACACTTTTCGTTAGCTTATCTATTTTTGATAGTGTCCATATGGTAATAAGGACATGGATAAGTTATAACGAGTACTCACTAAGCTAATAACTCAATTGAAAGAACTTAGTTGTGAAAACCGCCTAATAGAATGCGGACAGACAACACTAGAAATTAGGAGACTAAAAGGAGACCGAATAGATGTTGTTTATGAATATGGAATTGTAGTGAAGATATCGATATAAGTCTTGTCTTCAAACATGAAAAACAGTACAACCAAATAGCAAAATGCAACATTAGTCAAGGAACGATATAGATTGGATATAAAACATTTATAATTATCAAATGCAGTGATAAATGACTGGAACAAACTGTCGAATGATTGAGTAATCCTAGCTACGTGAATATGCTTAACAATAAAACTGACATATATCTAATGAGGGCGGGCTATACACAAGTACGACATTGTTGGACTCTCAAAAAAGCCAAAAGCTTCTTTGGCGTCTGCAATAGCAAAATGTTCATGAATCTATACTCCTAGTAAACCAAAAGAAAATGTTGGCACACACATGAGAACATCTGACTAACGACACAATTTTTTTAATTCTACTATACCAAAATCGTGTCATTTTTGTGTGACAAATTGTGTGAAGTAATGCATTCACAGGCCTGCTATCATTATAAAATTCCTTAAGGTCTCATACCCAATATTTATCATCCGTTTATGGAAAGCACATACGAACTAAAAAACTGTTGTTTTGTAAACACAATAAATCGAAACGGTTGTCATGAGAATCCTCACCTTTTTCGGCAAGGGCCTCGTGTTGAGCGGATAAAGCACCCTCTCCATGGTCCCTAAGATGGCGTCCCTCGCTCCGTCCCACTTTCCCGGCCCCGTCAGGCGGTACTGATACGCGGTGGCAGGCCCGAAATAACAGTGCCACCCGAGTCTCGGGTCTGTCAGTAGAAGTTTCACTGTGGATGAGAAAAGCAATTTTCCTTTGACCTATATATGTCTTGCACCGCAAAGCACGCAGGTTGTAACTTATACTTGTAAATTGCATATTTATACGTTGATGTTTGGACTGTATATTCTACAATATGTAGACGTATAAGACGCTGCTATATATTGAGCGTACAGTGAAATAGCACGATCACAATCTTGAAAGCAATGTACGTGTTGTTTTAAAAACACCATCGGTAGTACATATGTACCTATCATTGACTAATACATAAGGGTGTAAAATTACAAGACATAATCACACAAATAGACTCAACATAGTCATCAGAAGTTAAATATTATCAATACGTTTTGTGAAACATACACCAGTCATAATTTATAGAGTATAACGTAACAGTTGTTAACCAATTAAACGTAACAGTTAACACAACTAGAAGGATGACAACATTAATTTAATCGTTCATGTAAAGGTTTAAATAAATGTGATTTTTTGGACGGCGGTGGACACCTATGAGAAGACATTTTTGTCGCACAAAAATAGCGTGGCTTAGTACTTCCCAGAAACGTGTTCGAATGGACAGATTTGCCATGGGTGGAGGTGCAAAGATCCTCGAGTAATCCCACGCTACGAATGAACTTACGTGCTATATATTTACTAACCGATGCTGGGCTTACAGCCGACGTATCTCGCCATAGCGTCCATGTACGTGATAGGGCAAACTATGTCATGCCTACGTCCGTTTATTTCCCGCAACATCGTCTTGCTGTCCGGCAGACGACATTGCCCCTGTCAATACCAACCAGCTCGGGTGACATAATTTCAACAACACTACGACGCTAATCCAACAGCTGTTTTGTTTTCTCCGAAATGGCTATAGCCTACTGGCTATAGGACCTATAAATACGTGAAGGTATTTTCTGAATGCAGGCAGTGTTTCGACAAATATCGTACGTGCAATAATAAACATGTCACATTACCGTCAACATACATGTTATTTATACTAGTGAGGCTGCTTAGGGCGAAATTTTGATATTATCAGGACATGCTGGACAAAAGCACCACATGTTTTCCTAACAATCTATGTGCCATAACTTTTCATAATTTTATTGGAACCAAGTCATATGACCTTTCTGGAGCCTGTTTCAGCAATTTAAAACATTTGTTAAAGAAAACATTGAACAATTTTGTTTTTCAGTTAAATGCTCCGATTGTCGTGCAATTCAGGATCTATTCATACTTTTGTACGTTAATCACGAATCTTCTATCGGCTTTCCATTCCGAGCCATTTTTGGGTCACCAGTAGTCAATAAAGGGTTATTTTGCTTCATTTTTAGCCTGTTCGCCACCGGGTGCACGGTGGTTTTAGCTGCCCTACGTAGTACTTAGAACTGGGTGACTTGCAAAAAAACTTATCCAGATAACAGTGCTGGTGTTTGGTAACTTGCTGAAATATAGTAATCTATACAGGGATTCCATTGTTTAGTTTAGATGCTCTACTGTATGCACTGGCCAAGTTTGTTTAGTGAAACTGGCCTCAGACACATGGCGGGGCAAGTATGTAATCATATTCGGTGGTCTCCATATTGAAATGGCAATGTGGAAAACATTCGGGGACTACTTGAAGGCCTCTGGGTGGACAACTACATTGACCCAAGCAGGAATCGCCTCCTGTGGAACAGCTCACTCCTTACTCAAGGCATCACACCTCACCAGGACTAGACATGCCCACCAAATGAGTGTTCTGACCCTGGCGAAACTCCAGCACGATGCCTTCACATACCCTATGACAGAAGGAACACACGATGATAGGGCCAAAGAAACGTGGATACTAGATATGGTCAGCAAGAGCCCAACATTTCAGTATTGGGATACCATCCTCAAGATGGAAATACTTGAGAACGAACGAGATTTACCATTGTATGTGGAATCATTGAAGCTTTAGATGAGTTGGTTCTTTTCCCTTGATCATCAGAACTATGACAGGTTGATTCCCGTACACATACGAGACATGGAGAGCCTACCTCCAGCCATCCAAGACGAATTCGAAGACAAAGGCCACTGGGTTGTTTTGAAGACATTCTCATTCTCATCCAAATCAATCGACCGGGCTCACGAGTAAAATAATGACCTGGTGAAGGGCAGAGGGGGTGCAGTGGGACTGACAGAGAATCCTTCAGTTTTGTAACAAGTGGATGATAGCTGGACCTAAGCAAGCACGAATTCTTCAAGAGTTTGAGGAGGAGTTTACCTCAGAAGAAGAACATAAAAAAAACACCACGAGGAGGGACTGTCAACACAGAATACATTCAAATAGCAAACACATGGTCTTGTTCAGGCTATATCTGAGATAAGCAATCCTTTCCTGGATGCCAGCCCTGAACTGTTAACAATGGACACTTGGAATGTCTTCAACGAGTCTGTTGTGAACACAGTCCGTACCGTGGAAGCAGTGGGCAGGGAGCAATACAACGCCTACCGTCAATCAATGCTAACTCACCGCAAACGCTATATCCATGACTCTATCAAGAAAACCCACTGCCTCTGTTTAGTTGTCCAACACCCAAGGCAAAGACCAAGCAGGCAGGGCAGATATCATTGCTGAAGGACGATGTGTCACTCTTCTCCTGATTATATCTAGTCATACAGAATAGGACTGGAGACATGGGAACCTTCTTCAAGCATGAAAATCACCCTTCCCCTTTATCTCTCTCTGACAGAGATAAACTACGACAAGGGAAGAAGTCGGATTTGCTGAGCATTCTGACCCAACAGACAGATGAGCCACAGACAGAACCTCCTAGATCAGGAGGTGCACAACAGCAGCACCTCCTGCCAACATCACTAAATTTGATGAATATGCCAGTCGCGTATTTCTTCCACACATCATACAGCAGTTGGAGACCTCTACAAGAGCATCCAAGAGTCAACCAGTGAGACACGTGGCAAAGGCATCAGAAGGAATGTTGCTGGTCAAAATAATAAGGTTCCATGAAACTGGGCAGACTTCCTGCGTGACACCACCAATAATCAAGAACTCGTTGCATTCCTCTCCAGCAAGGTTGCGTCTGCCGAATGCAAAGAAGACAAGCAGATTTTCAATACATCTGGCAGTAAAGTTGTCAGCAGGTGCACCAGCCACTGCATGTCGAAGTGCGACCACGAGTAACGGATACAAGAATACTTATCCATTTGCAAGATGCCATGGAGAGTGGTTCTAACATCTGCTTGGTGCACACTGTGGACACTGATGTAGTTGTAATCCTCATCGGCAAATTCCACGCCATCGTCGCCAAGTATCCACTTCTGGATTGCTTTTGGCACTGGGAAGAACTTCATGTGCTTACATATCAATGCCATCTGCCATGGGCCCGGCAAAGATAAGTCCACAGCCCTACCCCTCTTCCTCGGTTTCACAGGGTGTGACACAGCGTCAGCATTCCATAGAAAAGGGAAGAAGTCAACATGGAAAGCCTGGAATTCCTACTCTGAGGTTACTCTGGCATTCAACTACAAGGCAGGAAACCCACACACCCAACTGACAGTGGACTCCCAACACTTCATATTACTGGAGCGATTCTTAGTCGTTATTTATGAAAAGACAAGCACTCTGGAATCTGTGAATGAGGTACGGAGAAAATTGTTCTGCAAGAAGAAAAACAACGATGGAGAACATTCCACCTACTCAGGAGGCTTTGCTATGTCATTCGAGGCGCGTTGCCTACCAAGCTGGAGTTTGGACGACATGTGAAGTTGCCCAACAGCAAACTTGTACTCCAGAAGGGTGGGTGGTAATAGAGAGCAATACTTGGCTTCCTGTGTGAAGCACACTACCGATGGCCTCCAAAGCGTGCAGTCAACTGGTGAAGTGTGGGTGCAAAAGTGTGACTGGCTGTGGCGCAAGGTGTTCGTGCAAGAAGGCACATTGGACATGCACTGAGCTTTGCAACTGCAAATGCGACATATAACCAAATGCGACACACAACCGAAATCGCAAAACGCTGATCTGCAAAAACAAGCTATTCTTACTAAATGTTTAAGCAAGATCATTGAAAATATTTTGCTAACCCATTACGTTGTGGTAAATTCTATAATAAAGATGTTTTAACGAGCCAAACGGAAACTGAAGACTACGAACTAATAAAGTGTCAGAAACAAAGTTGGATTTTTTGTTCTGGAATGTCCCTAAATTTTGCTAAGCTACCTCACTGTACACTTTACTAGTTCAAACAAGCTGAAAATGAAGCAATGTGACCTCTGGTGACCCTAATATGGCTCAGAATTAAAAGCCCATAGCAGATTTGTGTTGAGGTTGCCATAGTATATCTATATGCCAAATTGCATGAAAAGCAGAGCATTTAACTGAGAAAAAACTGAATATGTCAATGTTTTCTTCGACCATTTTCTTCTAAGAGGCTGAAACAGGCTCCAGCAAGGTCACGTGACTTTGTTCCAATAAATTTATTAAAAGTCATGGCACACAGATTGTCAGGAAAAAGTTGGTGCTTTTGTCCGGCATGTCCACATCATGTTGCTAAGCTGCCTCACTATACGTAAACAAATACGTCATATATCCTTGAACAAATATGTGTTATATCCGCAACAAACATACCATATATCCGTGAAAAAAGCGCACCATACATAGGTTAACACACATGTCATATACATGAACAAACACGCCTGGATTTAACAATGGAGGTAGTTTACCTTGAACACTCGCGTGGCCCATCGACATTGCATCTCCAATTTGGGAAAGACCGGGGACACTTCGGGTGAAAGTCCGATCACCGCCAATGTCGGGTGTTTCAACGACGGGGAAAACGTCCAAAGATATAACAAGAAGACGTCTTTGTCGGAACCCGTCAGTTGGATAATGCCGTCTAGTGGCGGAAATCTGAAATGTCAGTAATACTAATTAGGGTTCTCTATTTAATATGTTCTTAACGGTAGATGTATGAACCTTGAAGCTTGTCCAATGTATTGGTATATTCATCGGCTACTTTCATGGGGTCTAATCATTCGAATTTGTAGTTTCAGTGTTTCAAGGATATCTATCGTTTGCTAACACCAAACATTTGTTGACTATACAATATGACGGTGGAATATCGAAGCGTTACCCATACGTGTATGTATAAGAATCGGTTTGGTGTGTGTGTGTATATATATATATATATACATATATGTATGTATGCATATATGCATATACATATACATGTATATATATATATATATATACATATATATATATATATATATGTATATGTATATATATATATATATATATATACATGTATATGCATATATGCATAAATGTATATATGCATACATGCATACATACATACATACATGCACGCATACATACATACATATTTACATACATTGGTGACAAAATTATGACATTGTTAGTATATGCTAATTATACTGTGTTGTTCGCCGAATCAGCAGAAGAACTGCAGACAATGGTATTTGGAATGGTGCAATGACTGGGACATGTCTATTAACAGACAAAAACAAAACTCAAATTGTATATTTTCGTAATCCATCGATACCTAAGGCTATTTACGATTTTGTATTAGGGATCAAAGCATATGCATTGTGAACAAGTATAAATATATAGCCTTGATTTTAACTGAACACCTTGATTGTTAGGGTTGGTAAAAACTGTAGCTACTGCAGCGAACAGAGCTTTGGGTTTATTATTTTACTAAAACAAAGTATAACGGAGGAACGCCTTTTAACAGTTTTACAAAATTATACTGTTGCTTTTTATTGTTATAGTTCTGCTGTGCGGGGTACAACAGAATATTCTGTCATAAATAGTATACATAATAGAGATTGTCGATTTTTCCTATGTGTGAGTAAGTACACCCCATCAGCAGCAGTACAGGGTGAAATTTGGGTGGGAAAACCCCGACCAACAATGGTTAAATAATACAAGACTCTGGTGTCGTTACAAAAATATTATGATACCAAGAGTGACAAAACGTGTTTTTTGTGGATGATGGAAATGGCCGAAAATGGAAAACGAAATTAGGGTTACGAAGTATATCATCGTTATAATGATTTATATCTACATAACCTGACTAACATAGCAGTCCGGTTAATGTAAAGGATATGATAGAACGCATGTTTGCTTATGTGATTTACACGAACAGCAACGACTATATATTATCAATAGAAAAGAGGGCAGAAATGGCAGTAGAAACAAACTAAGAACCTACACACAGTTCAAACTAGAATTTGTAACTGAACATTATTAAGAAAATTATGAATAGAGGTAACCGATCTACACTTGCAAAATTCCGATGTGGCGTGGCACCAATCATAATTGAAAATGAACGTTTTGAGCGTAACTACCCTCCACCTGAAACTATTGAAATATAAAATGAGTTTCACGTTTTAATGAAATGCCCTTTATAGTTTAATGAACGACAAGAAATATTAGATTATGTGAACGATCACGATAGATTTATATATGTATTGACTAAAGACAATATAATTAGTAAAACTGCCAGCACCCTACACAAAATAGTGCACATAAGATTACACAATACGACTAAGTAACTGCACACATTTATTAAATTTATTATTACTGTTTATAGTTACACATTTCTGTTTTTATAAGTCTGTCATAACTCCTACTGACTGGTCCTTGTATACAATGCTAGCTTTATACGTAATGTATTTAAATGTTTTGTATGTTTATGCATGTATACATGGTGAGAGACTCTAATAAAATACTACTACTACTACTTCTACTACTACTGCAACTACTACTACTACTACTGGTGCTGCTGCTGCTACTACTACTACTACATAGATATATACATACATACGTACATATATGTACATACGTACGTACGAACGTCGGTGAGTTTGTTTACTTTTAACCATACGCTTATTTTATCCAATTCAGCATTAATATGTATGTATGTACGTACGTACGTACATACATACTTCACATGATACAAAAGACAGCTGTTTTATTAAGGATAACATATATGAATATGCTGGCCCATACTTATGTACGAAAATAGCCTAAGTATCATTCTACAATCACCTAGCGTTAATGTTAATGGTCAGCTTACTGTTTGTCAGTCTTTTTTATTTTTTATTTTTTTAATGTTCATGGTTAGCTCAGTGCCAGTCTGTGGTGATGACGCACTAATGCTACATATGTATCGTAAAAATCGGTATCGAAACAAGCATACATTTACTCGTGTTCATGATACATCATAAACAGGTAAAGTTCTAGATCTTGACATTATATTTTGGAACACCGTTGTCTAAAACAATTCGCTGGATGGAATCAATGTATCTGCATCTCTTGAACAAGCCACACTATAGACAGTGTACGCGTGTCATGTGATCATTATAAAATCACAAACAATGGGTTTTGTTCTGACCTGTAATCGTAGCCGGTCGTACAAACGATGACATCAATGTCTTCCTCTTGTGACCCGTCGCTGAACTGGACGCTGGTGTCCGTAACACTGACCGCATCAGCTTTCAGCGTTACATAGCCGTCCATAACTCTAGCCTCTAGTTCGTCAGTCATAATGATCTTGGTGCGACGAAAGTCGACGTTTGTCCCCTTGGGAATGGCACTAAATCGACGATCAGCACATATTCACATTGCTAAGGAAAGTTACAGTTCTCTGTTTACTCTGTTACCAACAATGTTAACAGGGAAATGAAAACATGCATCCAGTTTTGCCGAAAATGGTACAGAAAGTAAATATTGCGTCAATTCAGAAGAGTGCCTTATCAGGCTTAAATTTACCTCCTGACAGGGTTATCCAAGGTTGAAGGGTAGAGGCCAGACAAACAGGGACCACCGTCTACCCGAGGCTAAGAGGTTTACTTGGTGCCAACAACCCCAAATGTAAAACAAACTAATACATAACCACTTCTGACAAATTCACAAGAGCAACATGGCTTTGGAGAGGTTGGGCTTTCAAAAAAGCCAACAAACAAACAACAGACAAACAGACAGACAGCAGACGTATACATGTATGTGAAGAAGTTTCTCAAATTAAAACAATAACATAAATAAACATAATATATATATATATATATGTATGTATATATATATATAAAAAACATAAATACAGACAGGTCAAGGAGACTCTCACTAAGACAGGAAAATGTCGCTAACATCATTAAACATATAAAATTATTATAATAATAATGATAATTAAATGTTTACACAGGATGCGCATATCTGTAAAATAATACATAAACGTCACTTTAAGTATAATTTATGAGAACAAATACATAAAGGTTGAAGGTATATTCGAAAATTCACTTTACTTCCCTTTTTTAGTTGTTAGTATATTGGCATGTGTAGCAATTTTGGATTTTACATTTATCGTCATAGTTTGAGATGATGAATTGTTTAGCATACTTAGTAAATCCATTCAAGGAATGAGTGCGAATTTGGTATGTTGTTAAATTTGAAGTGTTGTTCAAAACATGAGCAATACTATTATCTCATGGCTTTCTTAGCAAATGTTGCGTTTACTCTGTTAATGCGAACATCTTTTCTACTTCGATTGCTATGACTGTGTACATCTGTATTTAAAGTAATTGGTATGTTCTGCAGATATGTAGACAGATTACCATGCTGAAACCGTAGTTGTTGAATTTTAATAAGTTTTCAACTTTAAATAAATTGAGGCTTTTCAATAAAGGTTCGGAGTGGGCAGTGTATGTGCTATATGTTATTACGGTAACTGCTCGTTTTTGTAGTTTACAATTTTTTTTTTTGATTTTCACCACATGCGAGTAAACAGCATTGAGCACAAGTGCACATTAAATTGTTAATAAAACATGCTGTGATAACACACGCTTCAGTTTAGTTATTATTCCAATTGTTCTTCATAATTTATTACATATTTTATCAATGTGTCTATTCCAGTTTAGGTGTTTACCTAACATTAATCTACAAAATTAAAATGATCTACACATTTTAGTGGTGTGTCATCTATACTGAATTGCAATCTTGGAATTCGTAGTAAGTAGGTAAGTACTATCTGGCGTAAAACGAGGCATCATACGAAGAGTATCTCTGTAAGAATAATCTACGTTTGAAGTGCAACTCCTATGAAAGGCTAATGCCCATTCGCGGCGTCTTTCTACGTTCATTCCCGTCATTGACCCATTGAGATCTGACTGACCAACTGGTGATATATTCTCGTCATTGGCCCATTGAGATCTGATTGACAAACTGGTGATATATCCCCATAATTCACCATTGAGATATGACTGACCAACTGGTGATACATTCTCGCCATTGGACCATTGAGATCTGATTGACCAACTGGTGATACATTCTCATCATTGGACCATTTAGATCTGACTGACCAACTGGTGATACATTCTCATCATTTACCAGTGAGATCTGACTGACCAACTTGTGATACATTCTCTACAATGACCATTGAGATTTGACTGATCAACTGGTGAAACATTCTCGTCAATGACCAGTGAGTTCTGTCTGACCAACTAGTGATACATTCTCGTCATTGGAACATTGAGATCTGACTGAGCAACTGGTGATACATTTCAGAAAAAAATGTATATATTTATAGGTATTTATTCATGTGGTTATTTACTTATGTAATTATTTAGAGTTATCGACTGATGTAGTTATTTGGAATTATTTACGTATGTGATTATTTACAGTTATCTACTTACAACTGTATATGTGTATTTAGAATTATTCACTTAGGTGATAATTTAGTTATTTATTTCCGTAGTTATTTAACGTTATTTACTCCTGTAGTTATTTATAGTTATTTAGTTATGTTGTCATTTAGAGTTATTTCCTTATGTGGGTATTTAGAGTTATTTACTTATGTGGTTATTTAGAGTTATTTACTTATGTGGGTATTTAGAGATATTTTCAGATTTCGCTATTGTACAAAGTGATATTTTTCCACGGGTGATTGTAAGGTAGTATAGTAGTATTTTTACTTTAGTCTTCCGTTCTACATTTACCTACAGAAACTAGGTTATATATTATTCAATAATTGTATCGTCCGTTTAAAACATTGCCATAGAAACGGACATTTTCCTTTAGCTATATATTGAAATGTCGCTAATACAATTCGTAATGTTTTTAACCAAACAGGTTCTTTTCTAACTGGGTGCACGATCTTGAATTGATATTATGATTTTCAGTATGAAAATTACTAGGGCACCGAAGCAATTATTCGCAGTCATTTATTGCGAGGCCTGTAATGATCAAATTTCGGCCGTCGCTGCTCTAGCCTAGTAAAACGTTTATGTGGTCGATGGTCGCCTTTGGCAGGGTCGTCTCGCACGACAGATACACCAATGCTAGAAACAATCCGTGCCAAGAAGTGTGGTCGTGCAAGATAGGTGGTCGTCCAACACAACATAAAACCATAAAACATACATTTTGTTTTGTTATTCACAGTGTTAAAAGTAGGCAGTCTCTTCCCAGTTTATCCATTGATTAATTACTATATTATGTTCTTAAGACTATTCTAACTATGTTGAGGGTATACTGCCCGCTAAGGTGTGTAAGTAACCCGTAACTATTTTGGCAGTTTGGAAGATAAGACGCCGGAGCAAGTTCGAATAGTAAACAAAACACGTTTAACATAGCACACTTCCTGTTAGAAATTACTACGCCCGCTAATTCCCAGTACAGAAACTGTCTGGCTCCCTTTAATAAGACAGTTAAACAGCTACAACAGAAAATACGCACTGGTAGATGACATGGTTGAAATTCGGCGTGGTCTGTTTGCCCCCAAAGAGTCCTCCGTTGGCTCTACGGAAGAACGACATGTCGAAAGGCAAGCCAACATCGGTGCACTTACTGAGGGTCCACTCGCCATCGCGGGTCGCCAGAAACACCTGCACTCATCACAAACACTGGCATAATCAGGAGGAACAATACATCGGTGTGAGGTATGTAGAAAGGTAATTATTTGGAGGACGTTTACTTCAAAAGTTGCACTTCGTCCCAATTTGAATAGGGGACGAGTCACAAAGTGTATGCGTAATAAATTATTATTAATTGCAATTTCTACTTTCATAATTATATACATTTTATTCTACATAGCATTACGTATATATATATATATATATATATATATATATATATATAATTACATATGTATACATATACATTCCTAAATGTAACATAAAATAGACAGCTCCATCATGAGATATCGAATATACAACCTCCGACAACCTCCGAAAACAACGCTTTCAAAGTCACTAAAATATGTTTTGGTGCAAGTAGTTCTACATATCATTATATTTCTGGTAATGCTACATATATTACCAGGTTCAATTTAAAAATAAACTATATTAAATATGGCTTTGCTCTGCATAAGAAATAGCGGTCTGCCTATCGCATAAAAACAGCATTAGTGATCTGCATATAAGGTATGGACATCGTAGGAACAAAGCCGGACGAGCCACATCCCAGACATCCCGTACACAATTCGGACGTGACTTAAGAACACACCTGTATGTTATTTTAATACGAACTTGCTTCAAATTTATATTGTACTAGATGCCTTATTTCATGGTTTCTGTGCAGATATATAAACACATATACAGTGTACATTCAAACTCCAAATGCATAGCAGCCCACCAGCAGTCAACTTTGATGTTGGACGTCTTCGGACGAATCGCACTGGATGGTGTTTGACGTGTGGACATTTAGTAGCCAGTTAGATGTAGGTACTTTAAGAAGAATTTCAAATTAAAGACGGATTTCAACCAAACAGTGTGATGTGTCTCCAACACGTATGAATCGGCGAGCGATAGGTGATATCGCAGCAGTGTTGATTAGCTACATTAGTCTCGCACCACCATGATTGTTTTAGCTACGTGAACTGGAGAAGTGAGATAAAAAAAACACTGCGCTAGTGCTATGAACCTTGTTTCGAAATACAATACAACTCTGGTGACATATGTGAACACTGGCATTATATTAAAACACATTAGCGTGATATCAACCGACATTTAGAGTGACACTTTACTATAGAGTTTAGACGGATTCACAAACAGACTGATAGACCGACATACATACAGACCTGCACGCACGCACGCACGCACGCACGCACGCACGAACGCACGCACGCACGCACGCAAGCATGCACACACACACGCACATACTTACATACATGCACACATGCATACATACACGCATGCAATCCTGCATACATACATGCATGCATGCATGCATGCATGCATACATACATACATACTTACATACATACATACATACATACAGATATACATACAGACATACAGAAATACATACACACATACATACACACATAAATACATACACACACAAACACACACACAAACACACACACAAACATACATACACACATACATACATACATACATACATACATACACACATACATTCATGCATACATACATGCATACACACATACATATATACACACATACATACATACATACATGCATACACACATACATGCATACATACATGCATACATACAGACATACATACGTGCACAGATACATGTACGTACGGAATCAAGCACGCACGCACGCACAACACACATCACACATATCACACACACAACACACACATGCACACACACACACACAGACACACTAACACACACACACATACACACACACACACACACACACACATGCATACACACAGAGGTACACACAGGCATACACAGGCATGCACACGGACAAACACATGGACAAACAGACAGAGAGACAGACAGAGACACAGACAGACAGACAGATAGAGAGGTAGACAGACACTCAGACATACAGACAGACAGAGACACCGACAGACAAACAGACACTCAGATAGACAGAAAAACAGACTGACGACAGACATACATGCAGACAGACATACCTTTCTGGCTGTCCGACTGGCATCAAGGGCTACGTCACTTCCGGTGTGTCCTAAACCAACGACGACCACCCTCTTCCTCTCGTAGCCTTCCAGGCCCATGTGCTCTATGCCGTGAAATACCCTCCCTTTGAACGACTTCAGACCAGGAATATCCGGCCAGTGTGTTTGCGTATTCAGCCCATTGCAGACGAGGACGGCGTCAAATGTACTCGTTTTCACTTTGCCACTTTTAAGATCTTTCACTTCGACCGTCCATCGTCCAGTGGAATCGTAGTCAGTCGCCGGCTTTACCAGGATGACTTCCTGGTTGTACGTGATGTATTTCTCGAGGTCAAAGGTCGCTGCGTACGATTTGAGATACGCCAGTATGTGACTGTATTTTTTGTAAATAAAACAGAACACAAATTTTTGACCGTGTTTAAAAATGGTATTTCGAAGTTACCAAAATTAGTGTAACATTATTGAAATAAATGAACAATTACTACATATGTGGTAAAGAGTTCGCGCATATTGACCACGGAAAGCGCACTAAGTATCTAGCTACCACCTGGCCATGAAGCTTATACACAGTATAACATATCCCTAGTACAGACGTATGTGGTTGAGTTAGAAGACTGCGCATTCAATTTGCATAAATTTGGTTTGAGCTAGGAGACACGGAATTACATGTCACATGTGTATCTTGTAAATTTCCTAAATTATCGCGGAGTAACTTCGCTATGGAATGATTTACACTACCTAGCCACCGGACAAATATTGCGATGAACTTTTCAAAGTGGCAGCCTGATGGCCATATTGGATTTTATATCTATATATCATAATTATTAAAAAAAAAATGGAAACGACGTTATGTTTCTACAGTGTTCCTTGTTCTCAAAGGTTGATTCAATCCCTCCACAAATTAAAGGGTTTTCAAAGTAGTTATCCACGAAATCACACATTGTGAACTTTGACCTTTATTGACCTTGACCTAGGCCACCCAGACTGGGTTCCACCTCCAAATAAAAATATCGGTGCCTGAGCCATTTCTGTCACGATGTTTTTCTTTAGCCGACACGTTACTGTCTGTATCTGGTAATGACGTTTCTAGGAAAATAAACGAATAGCTCAACAACAAAATGTGCATTCGAATGCAACCGTTCAATTTTCAGCGCATTCGCACAGTGCATGCGAACCTTAAAAATTCATATTCTAATGCAAATGCCAAACATTTGACTGTTCAAATGTTTCATGGAATGCGTATCAAATGCTGGCATATTGCAACAATATTTTTACGTATGTAATAAGTAGGGGCCTACGCTATTGTTGAGTGGTTTGCTCGGCCCTACTTGTTGCTTAACGCAATTAAGAATTAATATTCTGTGGAACTACAGGGCTGTATATTAAACTATAATAAATTAACCCAAATTACGCTAATGAATTCATACATTACGATCTTAAATTAGTTGGTTAATTCAATTAAAAGACAATTACAATTAAGTGAATTAACCCACGTCTGAATTTACACACAGTATTCGCCATGATTGATTTTATTTCACTACTGACATGCGCATTAATATTATATTATAATTCATCTTGTAAATAGTTCTTCCCTTTCTCAAATTGTCCCATAAACGTGATCAGTAGCAATCTAATAATACAGTCATCCTGCTATTTGCGAATCTGCTTTCTAAGCCAGCTCTTTGTGGAATGTGCTCAGTACTGCTCAATATTATACAACAGGAGAGCTAAAATGCAAACTTAACTAAACTGCATTACAATCATTAACAGACCCGTATGGCATACCGTACGTTGTGCATTACGTTTTTAATGAGCCAGAGTAGTTTTCACCAAGTCTGTCCTACTGTCATCTCACTCTGTCTGATTAACTCAAGACAAATGCATCAGGATGTTTTTCACACTTTTGGGAGTCATAAGGTCAGCGGTGTGCACTAACTAAACTAAACTAAAACTAAAGTTGGTATTATCAGATGAAACTGGTCAAGCATTACCCACCAATTAATCAGTGAATGGATGGGAAGCCAATGAGGCCTGTTCCATTAGCCTTGTGTGAAAAGGGGTTTTGGCTGAGGACTAAGCTTCAAAGGACCATTGAATCCCTTTGGACAGATAGCAATCACACTGTAGGATACAACACATTAAGTTGTAGCCTATTGACAATGTTTTGTTCTACAGCTGTAGACACGTGTTTTTTTATATTTCACGCTAAAAATTTACGTATTATATAGGCCTACAGCCCTACACTAGGCGCAACACAAACACACATTCGCATTCGGATGCAACCACCAAACTTTCGCATTCGCATTCGAATGTGATCATAAAAAAAGTTATTCGCATGTTCATTCGAATAAAGTTACGCATTCGCAGTCGAATGCAACGGTCCGCATTCGTTAACAAGCCTTGTATCTACATGTGACGTACCTGTGGTGCATAAAGCTCGAGTGATGTTTCGGCATCGGGAAATCGCTGTAGGCCATCATCTCTTTGCTGTTGTTCGTTGTCATCGTAGGATACACACAGACCCGCCCACCCCCGGCCGTGTAGTACCACAAGCCGCCCAGTTCGCTTGACCGCTCGAAACATGTCGGACTCAAGCCCTCATCCAGGCAGCACTTGATGGCGGTCAGTCCACCGGCTCCCGCACCTATTACGGCCACAGTCTTCACGTTCAGCATGATGACCCTACAACTAGTGCAAGAAGAAAGTTTAAGAAAGTTTTGTTTTGCTGCTGCCCATTTTGCGGCTGGTGCTACTGTTACTGCTGCTGCTAAAATTGCTGCAGCTGCTGTTTCTGCTGTTTGTGTTGTTGCTACATGTGCAGTTACTGCCGCTGCAGCTACGAATATTGCTACTTCTACATATGTTATTACTGCAGCAGCTGTTGCTGTTACTGCTGCCTGCTAACCCGTACAAAATAGCTGTGTCGGGCTTGTTGGGCTTCTCAATGCTGTGTTATAAGGCCGATATTGCACCTTTGTAGCACGTGAGCACCGCGACGACATATTATTACAATAATCACTGTCATATATTTTTAATTACATGATCATCAACTAGCGGGAGTGTTGGCATGTATAAGATTCCAAGACTAACAATCGCAACATGTGGCGTTGTTTCCGAATGGTGTATATGTGCGGGTAATTCGTATAGTCGGGTATTTAGGACCGACACAACTATTGCCATGAACTGAACGACGTTTCGAAAAGAATGGTGCATTCATTAGTAACACCATAGGTGACTATTCTATTACGCAAACGAAAATGGCGCTGAAGACGCATATAGGAAAACAGTTTTATTGTTAACCCCCGATTGTGTACAGTTCCACAGAAAATAAATGGATGTTGTGTTTTCTATCTTTCCATAACTATATATTTATTATACAGACAGTCATTCATAAACATATTCACGTGTTGACCCATAGTTCGGGCTACTCATCAAAACAACACACAAAACTGAATTTATGTGATGCGTCTCTGACGATTTATACCCCTGTTGAACGGTACATAGTAAAGCCCTGCGCGGCCTGGAAATCTGAGCCCGCACCCGCCCCGCAACTATGTCATTTGACCCGCAGCACGCCCCGCATATTACAACTCAACCCGCAGCCCGCCTCGCATATTTTGCCACATCCTAACCCGCAGCCCGCCCCACCCCGCAGTAACTTGGCCCGCAACCCGCCCCGCCCCGCAGTAATTAGTCAAAAGTCAGCCCGCACCCGCCCCGCAGCCCTATCAGAATAGATCTCGGTTCCGCAATCATATTGGCCATTTCATAAAATATACTACACACAGGCAAATTGTCATGGATATGTTGATATATATATACACCCACAAAAGCACCCATGAGTAATCTTTTGTTTATAACTTTGTGGTAACACATGTTTGCCATTTGATATTTGTAGATGTTTGTATACGTTATACTGGTTGTTTGTTATCATTCTTATTGAAGCTTTCTGTAGTTGTTGATGCTTCCCAGACAAGTCATGATAGTGTTTGAATGTTCTGCCAGGGGGTGAAGTGTAAAGTGCTCTGAGCAGTCCTAAGAACTGGATATGCTCTGTATAAGAACACTTCTGTGAATCCTTATATACCTGTTATGATAAATGCTTGTGTGTCATTTGTTTTGTTATCATACATTGTGGAATGTATTTTATTAAGACAGCATATCATTAATCCTAGATGAACAATAATTTTGTTAGTAATAAGATGAAGCAACTCTTTGTTTCATTTGGAATAGACATATTGTCTAGACTATTCTTGAAGCCGTTTTAACGTTGTTTTACTAATAAGAGTACGTTGTTTTTGTCTACAAATAGCTTACATTAAAATTCAGTTTATATTTTATGATGTTTTTTAAAAGCGGACTAATATGTATAGAGTAATAACCATTTTCATGAAATGTCTGACAACGCATGACACTTATTAAAATGTTCTAATTATAAAATCAAACCTGTATTTGTTTGTTTATTGATTAATAAATTAAATGTAAATAATTATTTAACCTGTTTAAATGTGCACATTGGACTGGCATTGTTATTATGCATACAAATACGTATATGTACTGTGCACTCTGGATAAGTCGAACCTCCACGCACCCATGGCAATACCACTTTAGAACTAGCATTTATCAGAACCTATCTTGTAACACCTTATATGACCCGAGTTCAAGTGATCGGGATTGAACTGCACACACATTTAGCCGCATTAGGCACAGTCGGCACAATGAGCGGCTAACCACGGGCACAATATCGGCAGCCGACTATGAGTCGTCCTCGGCCCGTAGGCGAGCCCACCGGACAAAACTCCCTCGGCCCGCAGCCGGATGCCAACAGCGGGCCGATAAGTTTACCGCTCTCGGGCCGCTTTCGGGCCGCTGTAGTTGTGCTGGCTGGGGTATAGCGAAGCAACCATGTACGTGCAATTACGTTGGCAGCTGTACTGTAGCAGTATGCAGTGACACACTCCACGTCACGTACCATTGTTATACGTTCAAAATCACAGTGAAACACTTACAGTATCAGCAGCGGTTACGACGGCGTGCACGACTACGAAATGTGCAGTGAATCGGCGTGAAACGGCTTTGAATGACGATGATCGTTGTGCGCACTGCCACTGACCTAGATGGGGACTGTCTAGGAATGTCTGACGCGCACAGCAATACAATACGTCATCGCTATTATAAATAGGCTACAGTCCACTTGTTCACCTCAACGAAGAGCGCTGTAGCGGAAAAACCTGCCGCTGAAAAATACTGCCGATTCGACCGTTAATGTGCATGTCCGGTAGTACAGTTTTTTCGCGGGGAGACGTCAGGGCTTATTTTATGTCAGCAAGGGGCAACAAATCCAGCCGCTATAAAATACAGCCGCACCGACCTTGGATTATGGCAGGCACCTGGTCGGGTCCTGTTGGTTTGTTTGTTTTTAAGTCATGAAGTCTTTTGTTGTGATGGAGATGTGTTTTATACTAGTAATCTACTGATATGTCTCTGTCTACATTGGTGAATGTTGCATGTGCAATGTGGCATGATTGTGCACAACTCAATTTTATATATATATATATATATATAATTATGTCGTCATATTTTGCACATTCCCATGAAAATAAGATTAAAATTGTTTCATCGTGTGACAAGATATAACGTACACTTTACACACTAATTGAAATGTGTTTATAGTCCTTTATATAGTTGGTTTGATGCTAGTAATGAAACAAAGATACTGTAGGCATAGTTACTTATACAATACCCAAGTATGCAATCCACATATACTAAATTGATTCATGTATATTTAATGCATACCATACTTATGTTTTCAAATAATTTAAATTCTAGACATTATATAATCATGTGCACTGTGATGTAATACAAATTGGGTATGTTTAATACACACTGTACACACGATTTCAGGTGTCTTATTACATAAATGGACATTGCCGTTATGCACCATTCCTGAGATTCTTTTACTTTACGACTTGAGCAAAGTGCATCCCAATTATCATATGTTATTTATATATTTAATTATAGCTAAGTATGATGCATGTATACATACAAGCAAAAGCTGAGTCGAGCTCAGCAGTAAATATGCCAAATGGGTACGTGAGTGAAAGAATATATGATCATTCTTGCAGGATTATATTCAATTATGTTATACATCTACAAGAACACATTACTTTTTACTAAAATACTTTAACTAGCTTTAAAAAAATCTCAATTAGATTAGATTAATATATTTAAAACATCGCAAACTATTTCTTTACACAACGAACTTATACTAGCGGTCATGCGCATTAAGGGTCGACGCGGCAGTATTTTACAACGGCAGGATTTTTCGCTACAGTATAATTAAAGCAATTTTATTAGAGACATAATACATATTTACCCATATATATATATATAAAGTATATATATGGGTACGTATGTATTATGTGTATATATATATGTATGAATATATATATATATATATATACATATATATATATATATATATATATGGTTGGGACAGGTTGCTTTAGGAGGTACTCCTTTTGAACGACCCAAATATAATATTTTTAATAAAACTACATCAATATATATAGGGCCTACATGATATACTAAAGTTAAACTTAGCAACAACAAAAATTGTGGAATGTTATTGCACCTATCTGTCTCGAGTTTACAATGTATTAAGATAACAGCATGACAACATTTACAACTAATAGATTTTGCCACTGTCCTAGTTAGTATCAGACCAAATTAGGGCCCTGGCTACCTGTTCGTGAAATTAGTATGTGTACGTATAGCCCCCTGCTAACATGTAACAAGCCCTGACGTTTCCCCGCGAAAAACTGTACTTCTGGACATGCGCATTAAGGGTCGGTGCGGCCGTATTTTTCAGCGGCAGGATTTTTCGCTACAGCGCGACGGAAAGCATTTCTCAGCGCGGTATGTGCGTACGATTTAAATTCACCTCACCACCAAACATTATGTAACGCACGATATATCACATGTAACTATATTAACGGTGCAGAGATGCAACATGTTCGCGGCCGTACCTGACAATTATTACTAATTATAGAACTATTAATTCAAGACACACACGCCAAATCCATGAGTACCCACATACACATAGCCCACGCACGCGCCCCCCCCCCCCCGCGCGTGCACACACACACACACACATACGGGCACAAACACACACTCACACACACACGCGCACGCACGTACGTACACGCGCGCGCACACAAACACACATACTCTCCCACACACAAACACACATGCACAAGCACGCACATAAACATGCACACACGCACACGCACAAACAAACGTACACACACACACACCCCCCCCCACACACACACACACACACACACACACACACACACACACACACACACACTATGACATGGTAGCACATTTGCCATAACATAAATAGTAACTAGTATGTTTAATTTTGTGTTATGATCAAATATAATACAAGTGATTATTTCATTTGGAATATTCACGAGAATGGGCAATACATTGTGTTGTGTATTTAGTTTGGTGCTATGACCTGTTTTGATATTCGAAAACAACCTGACGGAAATTTTACGGATTGGAAACTAAGATTATCTAGATGTAACACATTCACTGTGTTCGACCATATAAACAAAAGTACCCACTTTTTCGTGTTTAACATAACGTGTATATTATATCAGATTTGCTGTGGTCCAGACCAATTGAGAAACATTAAAACAATTTTAATTATGATACTGACACATAACCTCAAATGGCGTAGCTATAATGCCGTTCTATGGTGTTCTCAACGAATGAACCTGATAAGAAATGGAGAATTTAATACGAATTGTTACATGTGTTTGGACTTAGTAAACATTTGCGATCACCCATAAACAAGAAAGCGAGCAAATGTATAAACACAACACACATAAGAAGATAATTTTAAAATAATAAGAAAAATGAATAGAACAGTAGTATGGTGGAATTACGTTAATCTCGTTGAATAGTGTTGTGCATCGTATTAATACAATTTTTCTGACTGTCAGTCACATTCCATTCCCCCAAGAACCAGCACGAAGGCGCCACTGCCACTGTTGGTTTCCAGTAGGTCGGTGACATCTTTGACAAGAGTATCATTCATATTGGCGACAGCAATTCTGGAAATACAACACACGTACAGGGTCCGTAAGCTAGTGAAGTACGATGGGTCCGTATGCTGAGGCAAACGTGTTCCGCTCGATGTCTAATGGTTCAGTAGAAGATGTCATGGGGGCTTCAAGGGAGCGAAGTTGAAGGTGTAAATGGGATGTATTTGGAGATGTTTCGGGAGATAAAGAAACACTATTCTACACTCAGTTCAACGATAACACATAATCGTATTAATTAAAAGTGTGCATCCAATTTATAATAAAATAAAATAAATTTGAGGAATGAGATAGTATTCTCGGGGATTCAATTCAGGGAGACGTTTTGGACAGGCAGATTCGTAGATCGTCCATGACACAAAGTAGGACTCGAAGTTTCGTCTTCGTGGAGAATAATGGCGAGAATTCGTGTTCACATAAATAAATGGATGGACTTGGACAGGAGAAGATGTTCAAACGCATCATGTTAAACGGTGGAGTCATTCATGAATTTCAAAAAATTCCTCCTAACTTGCATAGATCTCAGAGCAAATTTGCATCTTTTGCATGGGAAGTTAGTTTGGAATTACGTTTGACACTGCTGACAGGAACGAGCACCTGCACAAGTTGCTCCCTGTTTTTTCATCATCAAACGTTGCGTTGAGATAATCAGACATGTTGAAGTATCCGTAGTGAACTTGCCTTCCAACAGCTCCAGCTTCACGATGACACCTCGTATTTTAAGTTAGTCAGCTTCAAGATTTAGCTTTCTTCCTATGGTTTCTCGATGGATTTGTCCTTAACATGTCCGAGATTTATCCTTACATAGGCCGGCTCACTGTCTATGCACACGCGCGCACATTGCCTCACAATATCCCCTCGGACACAAGACATTTGGAAACCTCTCGGAAGATGCCCTCACCTTCTTAGTGAATTCCAAGGGAATGATAGAACAAGACCTCTCCCTTACAGTATCAGTCTTTGGAGCAAAGCACGAGCATGAGTTGCACACAAGATGCCGAAATCCTTACTTCCAGCTAACCCTACGCATACATCCTGGAAAACCTCTCGCGTACACCCTGGGGTATGCGTTTTGGAACTGCTGATGTACGTGATACCTTGGTTGGCATGTGCCTAATATATGGCATTGTGTGTACACTGTTAAACTCTTAATCTAACTTCTAATTACAGTTATTTATATTCGATCATTTTGCTATACATATTTCTATATGAAACACTTGTCTTAGCAGCACTTGTGAATATATCACCACACCAACACATGTAGATAATTGTCTAAATCGGTAGAGAATAATGGACATAACAAAACACAGTAAATTCTAGGAAGGCAGCCTCTATTTGCATACTGACAGAGCAGTATAACTGTAATATGTTCACATATTACAGCACTAAAGTGACGTGAGAAAAGAGTTTAAAATTGCATAAATTCTAAAGTAGTCAAATGCGCATGATCAAACTTTCACTGATTATTGCTGAATATGTTTGCTTCGACAAATAAAAAAATCTACGAAATCGGAGGTAACATGTTTTTTGCTAGGTCAGGTCAAAGGCCACACAATTTGTTTTAATGTTTTTTAAATGTTGATGTTTGGTTCATTGTCAACATAGATAAACAATTCTAAGACCTTTAAAATGACACAAATGACACTAACATCACACCCGTAGGTCCCCTAGGAGAGGAGTTATGACACATGAAAGGTCGTCAGGTATCAAGGTCAAGTCAAACTTTGATCTCTACTTCTGGAAAGGAAGGTCAGATTGACCTAAAATTTGGTTGTAACATAAACTCATGAACATAAACCAAAACTCCAAGCTTCGTCAAAATCGAAGACGGACATGTAAATTCTTGAATGATTTGATATGGAATGCCCCTAAATCCATCTCCACGCAGTCCTCACATCTCAGCTGAGTTTGTTTTACATTATCTTTGTGCAACTTTATTTGCATCCATTTTTATCATATAAAGCAACACGTTATATTTATATGGCATGTGAACAAGAAAGCCATCAATTGGTGTATCACAAGCCCCCCACCTTAAACACTTCTACTCCAGATATATTCTGTCTTTGAATATTATATTCACACATTTCTGCAAACAGTGGTGATTTATTCCATACAACATGTCTAATGTTTCTATACAAAAATATAGTTTCTCACATGCAGCCTGTTTTGTTAACTCATCGTCATTTTGTCTAATTTGTCTACCTTCCTTCAGTTTGAAGACAATATTATAAGCAATATCTAAGTCAATGTTATTTTTAAACCTTTAATTAAATTTTTCTAATCTCTTGAGCTCCAGTATGGCCAGCTAATTTCAAAAGATATTCCCAGCCCTATCCCCTGTCAGTTCTGGGATCAGTTTAGTTGATTCTACTTTCTTCAGCAAATATACCCGCAGAAGTGGATCAAAGTTACGCTAAACCCAGTAAATTGCATCTACACGGCACGGCAGGGATTGTGTTTATTGCAAACTTCTCGGAAATGATGCTGGAATGTAACGCACTTCTGATTGCTGTTATCTATGTCAGAAGCAGACCGTCTCATACATACTGCAACCTCCGAGTTTTTCTGCAGCTTATTATAAAAAGAAACCTTGCATTTCGCGATGACTCTTGTGCACTGACTTTTTCCTGGTTTGTGTATGACTGATTGTATTACCCGATTATGACATTTGTGCCTTTTTATGGAAACGGCTACTGAAATACTGATAATCATTGATCATTTGTTTGTGATTTAAATCAATAAAGGTCATCATAATTCTGGAAATTAATTAATAATAATTACAAATTGGCACATTTTGTGCAGTCATCTTTAGGAAAGGTTACCTGATTAATTATCGTAATTTGTCTCAAACTCCGCAGAGGGTGAATGTCACTGCTTATAAATACAAATGTGATGAAATTCAGACACCAGGTCGCTTGTGACATTTTGTGACTGCCATTGCATTGTGGGTAGGGAGTTTGCATGACGACATTGAAGTAATGACAACAGTGTCTTGGATGGCTAAAACGCCCATTCATTGGCAATGCAATGTACACCATGCTTTATATGCGGCAAGAAGTAAATTTGGTAACTAATGATGCCTGTCCAACACAATGGCACCCATCCCATGGCACTCACCTCATGACACCCATCCCATGGCACCCACACCATGGCACCCGCCACATGGCACCCACTAATGGCACCCACCCATGGAACCCACCCATGAAACCCACACCATGGCTCCCACCCCACGGCACCCACCCCATGGAATCCATCCCATGGCACCCACCCCATGGCAATAACATGAACATAAACTCTAGCTGCCACCACCAGGCCTGTACCCAACATTTAGTACGCCTTTCTCTAGTTTCAGCTGATCGAGTGTACAACGTGCCTTCGTGCCTTGACGCACTCTGTCCGTGGCGACATCGCCGATGACCGACAGCCCTCCTTTGATTGTCACAGTTTATGAGTTTTATGAGCAGACCCCTGAAATGTCAACTGAAACGCGATGTGACAAGATTTTGTTGATCTGTTTTCGCTCCACGGTTGCCGAGACGCACATTTGCACCCCCAGGCCTGGTGTTTTTTGCGCGCGTGGCCCAAAAGATATGCAAAGTGGCCTTTCCATTAAAACAATGGGTGGAACCTTACCAGGTTGCCGTATATTAAATAAGGGGTAGAACTGGAAGCCACAAGCGCACGCAAGTTGTAATACATGCAAAAACACGCTTTCTGGACTGGTGTGCATGTGTGACCGTGTGTTAAGTGCACACGTTCGTGTGCGCACACACCTTGTCGCCACGCAAACTTTTCCATATTCATCCGCACTCTGTGTACCCCATCCAGCGTTGTATGCCCTGTCCAGTGGTTGATGGATGGGACACCACTGATAGGTGTCGGTATAATTCTAACAGAGACTTGCTAGAGACTGATACAATGCTGCAGGCTTCGTTTATATATATATATATATATATATATATATATTGGGTTCTCATATATCTTGCATCTCTTGCACCCTCAGTCTCATGGGCCGAAAGTGTATTGTGGGCCAGGAGTATGCCTATAGCACATGCCCATGCAAGCTCAGTGAACAATGTTACTTACCCATAAACCATCAGTTGCTGTGCAGCCATGCCAGAATTAGTCGAGTTCTAGTTTACGAGTTCTTCTTGTTTTTATTATATATTATGTTTGTGTTTATACCTGCAACCCTGTGCTACGTATTCCAACACTTAGAATGTTAAACTTAAACATATTATTTGTCCACATCATATTACTAGCAGCACCTACCTCTAGCATTATGTATGTACTTCTGGAATCAGGACGTTCTGATCATCTTCCAATTGATTACTATATGACTCGATGTGAATTATACAGTACACAATGTTTTAGCGAAGGTTGATCTGCAAATTTTAGTGGTGCAGTAGTTGAAACATTATTTCATTTAAAGGTTTTCTTATCAATAACTAATTTACAATCACCTGGAGTTAACCTGTTTTGTATAAACCCTATGAACACATATTTTAGATAGTTTCACACATCACAATAGTTGTAGAATATAAGGTGCAGTCTCGGGACATTGAAGTTTTGATACAAAAAAATCATTTATTTAGAGCATGAAACCAGCTGTTTTATTTAACATCATATACACGTGTATTTTATTAAATCACAGTTTAAACAGGTGTTGAATTCAAGTGCATGCAGTGCCACCTTGTGAGTGTAAAGTTGTTGATGTTGCACACAGGTCAATGTCATTCATAGTTTAACGTATCAGAGGGGGTCTATCTGAGGTTAAAAACATTGATCTCGAGTAAAATTGTACGTGACTGTTTTAAGACAACTTCGTTTAATACAACAGCCATTAGGGACCATATACATATTGTGTTGATGTAAATGAATGTACAAAAACAGAGGCACCAGATATTTAAAACAAGTCCTTAACACATATATTCCATTGCATTATCTGATGGTTAGTACAACTTAAAATCCTCTGACGCAAGTATGAAGTTGTTTTTTATGAAAACCGGTGTCAATTTCCTCACAAACTCTTCAGTACCAGTCGATTTAATTCTCGTTTATGCCGTCATATGTTATTAGATGTTGTCGCTTAGAAAAACTAGGTGCTATGTAATGGTAAAGTTACCTGGGCCAGGCCACTGGTGTCATATCCCGCAGATAGACGAGGTAACAGTCTGTAAGGCAAGAGTCATCAGCGTCCAGGGTAAATACAGGAGTCGCGGAGGTAAACACTTGTCACACCAAATCATACCGCCTTGTCAGAGTGCAGGCATAAACTTAACGTGTTCAAATGAAAGAGCATCAATTCTATTTTTTTTTTAAACAGCTGCATGCAATGCTGAATCTCGGTCACGTTAGTTTAACTTTTGGTGCATTCTCCCTCATCTTTTCTCTTTGTTGATGTTACTGATGTCCTATTGAAGGTGAAAACAAAGCGATATTGATATAGTTGTTAATCAAATACAAGATATATCTAGTTATACAAGGTGTAATTTTAACAATATCTTCACATGTTATATATATATACATATATATATATGTCTTATTTTGAGATTAGAATGAGTCAATTACTGGTTACACGGTAACACTATATAGGATATTTTACTTCCCCTGGAATAGACGCCAGGTAGAAGGGACCGTCGCAGGGATGCTCTCGCGGGGCAAACACAACCCCAAGAATAAATCATCCTACAGGGCTGTGGTAATCCAAAATGTATTGATAGCAGGTTAGCAGGAATACATAAATACGCGAGTATTAATTAGTGCTTCAAGAGAAAAATCAAATGTTTGAGTTAATCAATAGAACAATATCATAAGAAAACAAGCTTAATTATGCCTCTTTGTTGACTTTGTTATACCTAGAATCGTCCTGGAGGTGAACACCTCTGACGTCTCTTTGTAGGGGCAATAAACATCTTTGCACAAGGCATGCTGAGTGAGAACAATTAAACGACCTGTAACTTTGTCATTGATTCATCGCCAACCCAATTGTTATAACCTAGACGTTTACATTATTTTAGAACTATTACACTGTTTTAGAACATTTTGGATTCTCTCGATGCGCAAAGGTTTCCTTTTACACATCATCTGGGAGTTCTGCTCTTGGTGACAACCTTGTTTACTTTTATCCTAAACTACGATGTCTTTGTCCTTGCAACAGTAAACTGCATCTCGAGCTGCGCGGGCCTGCCTGCCGGAGACTACCACTCGTGCAGTGGATGCACCGTGTACGCCTCCTGTACTGCAGCTGGAACATTAGTGGACAACAGACCGTGCGCCCAGTCCAACGGTGCGCCTCTTGTGTGGGATGACATCAAGAAACGTTGTGAATACACGTCACAGACCTGGTACGTGACGCCTAGTAATACAATCATACATACCGCACTCATTGATGTTTCTAAGATCTGCCGCTGTCTCCCCGAGATGCTCCGTCTGTTACGTCATTTAATTGCCAACGAATTACATACTTATATATGCAGATATATGGTGTGGCATAATATAATCTATCGGCCAACGAACACTCTCTTGAAGACATTTTTATATAGCTTGGAACATTTAAAATTACTTGATTAACTCATTTATTTTATTATTGTATTTGTTTTAATTGTCTTTATAATAAATGTGATAATGTAGCGCACTGATTACCTAGCAGTTAGGTACCGCGCAGAGAAAGCACTCAAATTATTATTATTATTGTCATTATTGTAAACTTGGTGGTGAATAAGAAAACACGGATATAAACAACTGCAGCACGGACGGAAATACATAACGGTTATGTTCTATTTGTTTCTAATAAACGCCAATGTGTCCGCAATAGGTTGTAATTCGTGTAGCCTAAGCGAGAGTAGCTACAATACAGGTACATTTCATTCTCGTAGAAAAAAATACTTTCACGGAAAGTTATGTGTCCGTCATATACTTCAAACAATACCATTTATACACGAATGACAACATCTCTGTTTCTTATGATGTAACTGAGATATGTGATTTAAATATGACATTTTATACAAGTTCCTCGGTGTAAAATGTATTCCCATTTATGATCAAATAAACTTATATTATTATTATATTTATATTATATTTATGATATTATAGTATATTAGATTATAGTATATTATATTATAATTAGTATACACGTTTCCAACAGCGGCATTGCTCCCCCGAACCGATGCATCACAAGCTGTGCTGGTCTGCCCTACGGAGACTACCAGTCCTTTCGAGGCTACAACGTGTACGCTTCATGTGACGCCGCTGGAAACATCTTCGATCCCCCGCCCGTGTCCGACACCGAACCTCGTCTGGGACGACATCTTGAAGAGATGCGAAAACTCGTCACATACCTGGTAGGTGGCGACACCTAGCTGTGTTCGCATTAACGGACGACTTCAGATGAACCTTCTGTGGCGCCAGTTCTTGTTGCTCGTGTTAGGTGTAGATGTAACCCCTACTGGGTGTCGTTTGTGAACGTCAGCGTGTCAACGAAGTTGTTTTTGTAACCCCCCACGCGCATTGCCACCAGCACAGCCGTACCACGACTACCACCACCGCCACGACCACCATCACTACCTCTCAGTTTCTTCCACCACTACTACCACCACTTCCACGACCACCATCACTACCTCTCCGTTACCTCCACCACTTCTACCACCACTGCCACGACCACCATCACTACGTCTCCGTTACCTCCACCACTACTACCACCACTTCCACGTCCACCATCATCACCTCTCAGTTACCTCCACCACTACTACCACCACTTCCACGACCACCATCACTACCTCTCAGTTACCTCCACCGCCAAGACCACCATCACTACCTCTCAATTACCTCCACCACTTCTACCACCACTTCCACGACCACCATCATCACCTATCAGTTACCTCCACCACTACTACCACCACTTCCACGACCACCATCATCACCTCTCAGTTACCTCCACCACTACTACCACCACTTTCACGACCACCATCACTACCTCTCAGTTACCTCCACCAATACTACCACCACCGCCACGACCACCATAACTACCTCTCAGTTACCTCCACCACTTCTTCCACCACCAACACTACCTCTTAGTTACCTCCACCACTTCTACCACCACTTCCACGACCACCATCACTACCACTCCGTTACCTCCACCACTACTACAACCACTTCCACGACCATCACCACTACCTCTCAGTAACCTCCACCACTACTACCACCACCGCCAAGACCACCATCACTACCTCTCAGTTACCTCCACCACTTCCACGACCACCATCACTACCTATCAGTTACCTCCACCACTACTACCATCACCTCCACGACCACCATCACTACCTCTCCGTTTCCTCCACCACTACTACCTCCACTTCCACGACCACCATCACTACCTTTCCGTTACCTCCACCACTACTACCACCACCGCCAAGACCACCATCACTACCTCTCAGTTACTTCCACCACTTCTACCACCACTTCCACGACCACCATCACTACCTCTCAGTTACATCCACCACTACTACCACCACTTCCACGACCACCATCACTACCTCTCCGTTACCTCCACCACTACTATCTCCACTTCCACGACCACCATCACTACCTCTCCGTTACCTCCACCACTACTACCACCACCGCCACGACCACCATCACTACCTCTCAGTTACCTCCACCACTACTACCACCACTTTCACGACCACCATCACTACCTCTCAGTTACCTCCACCACTACTACCACCACTTTCACGACCACCATCATCGCCCTCTCGGGGTTGGCTCGCTCAAAACCAGCTGTATAAACGTAGTAAGGCAGTACTCCAAATAACTAGCCGTGTTTTGAAATGCACCACCAATTGTAGATCATATGCGCCAATGAAGCAAGTGAACATATGATAGAGGTGACAGAACATTGAAGTCATTAAAAAAATAATCTTTCTACAGCAGCAGTGTGGGCGGTGGCAGCGGCGGCAGTAGTGGCGGAAGTGGCCGCTGTGTCAGCAGTTGTGCCGGCCTGGCTATCGGCGATTACCAGTCGTGCATCGACTGCAACGTCTACGTCTCGTGTGATGACAAGGAGATCATGTACGACAACCGCCCGTGTCCTGCCAGCCTAGTCTGGGACGACAACGTTAAGCGATGCCAGTGGACTTCATCAACCTGGTAGGTGGCGCCATCGGCGTGTTACCGTTGCGATACTGCAACAGCTAATGAAGATGTTTACAAAGTAGAATCAGCTAATCTTGTTTTTGCAAAGACCGTGTTGTCCGGAATGATAACATTCAGCAATGGATAAATTAAAGGTACTTAAAGGACTACGTACGAGTTCTAGTGAAATCGATCATGACATGTCTCTATTAGTTCCCTGTGAATTTGACAGTTTGGTTGGTTGAGTAAAATCATGCTATAGTGCAATATACGCTTTCTATTGTTACTTCGGAATGAAGGCGCTTTAATAAGCCATGTCAATGCTTTAGTTTGGTACGTAACTCCTTATGAAAGTTGACCTTGCAGTGCGTTACCTTTGCAAAGAGTTGGCACCTGTTTCCAATATGTGTAGCTGCAACGTAATGGCGTCAAGTGTTATCGTGCCCAGAAGACGGTATCATTAACTTCCCTCCCGCACGAAATGCGAACATGGAATTATCGCCGAAACATTACAATGTAGCATATATAAATAACTCATAATGATATAACCTGCTTTCATAATACCATCTACTAAGCCGAGTAACTTTAATATTGACAACTCCGTCTGTCATTGACCGAGTGCGGTGTCTTTGTGTTGCAGTCCTTAAACCGCCAGATGACGCCAGTGACTTGAAGGCAGAACCATCCTCGCACTACCCACCGCGCGGTGTCGCCACCCTCTCCAGCACTACGAACGCACTTCGAGAACGAGGCTGCTGTTTTGCGACCGAAGTTTATTTAACCGGAGTGAGCGATCACCATGTCACAAATGCTGTTCAGGACCTGGATGTCGATCGACACATATGAATTTCAAATCCTCCACTACAATAATGAACATTATACGTATTGTTTTGTTTATATGTATTTAAAATACATATAATCTATATCAAGCGCCTTCTTGTACACCAGTAGCCCTCGTAAAACGTCTGTTGCTATTTCGTTCTTGGTTTGTTCATGACGATTTGTTACCTTTATGGCATGGAGAGGAGATGCTTTTAGTTGAGTTGCCATTTTTGGAACCTAGAAATGGTTGGTAGTGTAAGTTTTTTTTGCATAATCGTATAGGTTATGGGTCCCTTAATTCAAATCAACGGGGGATGGCAACGCGCCATCTTTGGGCAATTTGTGGGAGCCAGGCAAATCCAAGATGGCTACCGTGAACCTAGGTGCTATTAGAAAATGTGTTACATCTTTGCACTGGAGCATGCTAGGAGCATGATTTTGGTGTATATACACATGTTTTGGCATACGAGGAATGCAATGGAACCATTTCCAATGATGTCCGACTATGTTCACATCACAAAAATTCAAAATGGCCGCCATTTTCACACAAAAATCGAGCATAACGTTTGATTGGTTTATGCTAGAGACACGATGTTGGTGTCCATCGTAATGTTTGCCATATCAGGATTTCGATGGAACCATTTCCAATGATGCCCGATTATGAACACCTGACCAAAATTCAAAATCGTCGACATTTTTACCGAAAATAGCCAAAATTCCCCATGAAACATGATTTTTTTGGTGCATAATGACTTCATTGGAATTTGTTTCCAATGATTTTGTATTGATGTGACATGACAATAAAGCTGTTGTTAAAATTACGACTTTTGTAAGGTAGCATTTATTTACAGTTCTTCATTTACAACGATCTGACTGAGCTACGAATATGCTAATAGCTGTACATACATACTTACGTGTACATGTATATGGCTACTTCTGACAAGAAACATACAAAAGCTTTACAAAAAGGCATGCAGTAGTTACAAATGAATCTGTCGCATACAACATTAAAAAGTACAAAATTCAAAGTAAGAAGTATTCAGTTATAAATTTGCTGAAACACAATGAAACACCATTTGAGGGCATTTTTGTTACGACAGGTTTTATTTGGACATTGACAATGTGTATATCATTACTCAATTCAAAACCAACGGTATATGAAAGGGACGCCATTAATATTACATTCTCATAGAAAAGTTTAGTCCCGCCATTCTCTCTCATCCCACTCTTCTATTTCCTCTGTACTGTCACCTTCTTCCTCATTATCATATCTAGCGTCACTCTCATGCTCATCATGTTTGGTGACCGGGTTGAGGCACATGGTTTCACCAACACAGAAGCAGTACGTTTCCAGGACAATACTGCAGAATGACAGCTACATGCATGACTGCTGCAAGCTTTCCCTACAGCTTTACACTGACAGTTGATGACGTCCATGAGGGCGGGGGGGGGGGCTGCTGGTCCTCTTGCGATGCATGGAGTTGGCACTCCCCCTGCACCAATAACAAACTCCCGTCCATAATCAGCGATATCAACCATGGGCGGAGTCTGCTGATCTGCTGCCTTCCAGGGCATGACTTGGTAGTGAACTAGCATGATGTGGTAGGCCAGATTACCGTCTGTCGGAGGAAGAGTCTTTATACATGCAGCTTTCCCTCTGGTCCTTTTTGAAGCAATGCTTGTGCCTTCAGCAACACATTAGAGCGAGCAGATGCATTTCCGTCCAGTCTCCATCAACACCCTCTTCACCGAAGATAGTGTAGAAGCCATAGCTAGTGGTCAGCAGACTTCAATACCTTTAGCGCAATTGCTTTGCCTGACAGTGCATGCATACCAAGCAGCTGGAGGGATTTCGGACCAAGGAGGAAAGAACTTTCATTGATGTCGAGGATAGCCCCACTCCATCGATCTAGCTGCACACGGGCTGTTAGATGCGTACTATACACCCAGAAGATAAGCAGAACAAAGACGTCAGTGTCATTGATGATCACTCGTACATTTTTCCTACCATTCTTCACAGCCTCCAGAAGATAACTAATGATAGTAATATCTGCTTCATCATGGCTGTACACGCCCTCCTCTCTTCCAACCATCGTCACATTGTTGCCCAAATTGAATGTGGAGAGAACCCCGATGAGAGCCATCTTATTTGCTTTGCTCTTCATGATGGCATCGCGGCATGGGAGCTTGCTGGATATTGTGATGTTGTAGTCAACAGCCCATTCACCTGCACGCCGGATTCGTTCACGGTCCTTTGCTGACGGGTCATTATAGCGAACGAAGATGACCAGCACTTCTGTTGATTGGTACTGGCTGATTCTGTCCATACTGTTGGCAAGTTCTTGTTGCCGTAAATGAGTTCGCGTTACATCCTGGTTTCCATGATGTTGTATAATGGTGTAGAATTTTTATTTTATGGGAACAAATTCATTGGAGGTACGTAACTCATAAATGGACACGACAAAAGTTAATTTGCGTTAGGTCTGCGTCAAAACCTTGTCATTTATACTTTAAACAAAATAACTTCCCAAATTAATTAATGCCAATGCCAAGTCAAATAAAACATTTTTTGTAAAAAAATTCATTATCAATTTCAAAATGAATTAAGGCAGTACAAGTGTGTACCAGTACTGTTTTCTTGCCCATATGCTAAAACAGGTATAGACACCAACATCGTGTCTCTGGCATATTTGCTGTAAAAATGGCGACCATTTTGAATTTTGGTCAGGTGTTCATAGTCGGGCATTATTATAAATTATTCCATTGAATTCCCGATATGACAAAACATAGGGATGGACACTAAAATCGTTCCTCTAGCATAAACAAATCAAAAGTTATGGTCGATTTTGGCTATTTTCGGTGAAAATAGCGGCCATTCGGAATTGTTATCATGAGAACATAGTCGGACATCATTAGAAATGGTTCCATTGAATTCCTCATATACCAAAACATTTGTATATACACCAAACTCATGTACCTAGCATGCTCCAGTTTAAAGATGTAACACATTTTCTAATATGATCTACGTTCACGGTAGCCATCTTGGATTTGCCTGGCTGCCACAAATTGCCCAAGGATGTCGCGTTGCCATCCCGTTGATTTGAGTTGAGGGACCCATAACCTACACGATTCAGCAAAAAAACCTTACACTACCAAACATTTCCGGGTTCCATATTGAATATAGTAGGGTGGCAACTCGACTTTTATACTAAAACGTGGTTCATTTGTCTTTGTATGATGAATGATTAAAAAGTTACGGGTATCCTTGATTTTACCACGTGACAACATCCAAGATGGCCGCCAAACGGACCCCTTCGGACTTTATTTGGAAATGGGAACATCCAAATATGTTTACTAGACACCTTCAGGGTTGCAAAAAAGTAAGTTTCATTTAGAAATCCAAAGGGTGCATGGTGGGTATACCTTCCGATAGTATGATTTGAATTGTACAGCATTTGTGATTGTAATTCACATGTTTCACGACATCCATGTTCATGTAATTTTATTTTATCCCAGCTCGGTTTCCATTGTATCTCGCACAAAAATCATAAAACATTATGATGTATTTGCGCTATCGAAGCAGCTACCAACTGCGTATACAGTAGTTAGTATAATACATATTTCAATCGTTATCCTTGAACAGAAAACTGTTTATAAAGAAAGTTCAACCTTAATATGTTAGCCAAGGATATTCTAAGTTAATAACCTTTCTATATTTAAACGAAGATGTTTAAATGTTAATGATCAGGCTATCCAGTTTGTCGTTACAATGGATTGATTTGGTACTCTGTGTCGTAAAGAGAAGGATATTGGAGCGCAATATCGGAGTTACTAGAGCATCGGGCTCCAAATCGAGAGAACCTGCGTTTAAATTCTCTACTGGCGTGTCGAATCCAGGGCAAGTTCGTTTACTTTATGTTGCTCTTGTTCACTCAGATGTATAAGCGAGTACCTGGCTAATGAATCGAGACAGCGATGGATATTTGTGTACGAATAGTGTTCACGCATTCATTGCAGTGTGGCTAAATGTTTCACAGAAAAGTCGAGATGGTGTTCGATGCAACAGGTCTTCCAGGGAATAAAGTGTAAAGCGCTTTGAATAGTTTTATTAGGACTGGATACTGTGCTATATAAGAACGTACCTTTACTTTCACATTTCTGTATTTACATCGAAGCAAGAGAAACATCAAATGGGTCACAAAACTAGACCTTGACATTATAATTATTTTTGAACACCACACAGTAACTAAATACAATGCTCCGGAACATCTCCAAGAGTTTGTGTCACTGTTATGATATTTGTTAACTAACCGATCGCAAACAACTACATTTGTACAGACCTGTAGTCGTAGCCGGTCGCACACACGATGACGTCAATGTCTTCCTCACATGACCCGTTACTGAACTAACACTGGTGTCCGAGACACAGACCGCTTCTGCCTTAAGCGTCACGTAGCCGCATACGACTGTCGATTGTAGTTGATCACTCAGCACGACCTTGGTGCGACGGAAGTTGATCACTCAGCACGACTTTGGTGCGACGGAAGTTGATCACTCAGCACGACCTTGGTGCGACGGAAGTTGACTTGGATCCACGTAGGAACGGCGCTGTAAGGATGGTCAGATTTAAGTTGCAAACAACTACACTGCTATGTTTGCGTTAAATTGACGTAGTCTGTTCGTCTATCCGGAACTAGCGGGCATTGTCATTTATAACAGGAGTCTGCTGTGTTGAAAGTGGGCATGTTGAACATCAAAAGGTGTAGCAGTTATTTCAGTCCGATTCGGCCGTATTGCCAATAGTGCTTGTTTTGAAAGTGGTTGTTTTGTTTACTATGTGGACATGTACCCGTGGTCGTGCCTTCAAATTGCGACCATTGTTACGGACTAACTAAACACAATTTGGCGGGCTGTATGCCTTCAACAAAATTAGTATAGTTTTAAAACATTATAATAATTAATATGTGTCAGCATTTATTTATGTATGCGTGCGTACATGTGTGTGGGTAAGCATGTGTAGGTATGCATATATGTAAGCAGAGTAATGATAGGTATAATTTATAATTTATCTAATTTTATTTATTTCTAGTCTTTAATTAATAGTTTTAATATAACTAGCTTAATTAGTTCTTCATTTTATGTGAAGTTTCTTTTTTTTGCAGGTTTTATTAGTATGCATCGAATCGCCTGATTGAATTTTATTGTACAGCGCTTTGAGCATATTATGGACTTTGCGCTCTATATATATTTAATATTATTATTAATAATCCACAATAAAATAGGTACATACTACATCCTTTTAAATTGTAAAGAGGAAACCTACATTGATAGGTTGATGTTAATACCGACGTTATTATTGCATAAGAAAAGTATTTCTCGTATAACTTTACTTTGTACTTAAACAAAAATTATCATAATTGTATGCTATGACCAGCGTTTTAGTCATCTTAGTAAAGCTATTCTTGTATGTTGGGGGTAAAAAAAATGTTATGAAACAAAAGGCATACAAATTAAACTTATATTTTTGGAAAAGTTATATTACATTTACAGATACTGCATACGTTTTCGAGAAAATAGCCTCTATATATACAAGCATACATGCATGTATACATACATATCCACACACACGCGTGCGTGTGTGCGTGTGTGCGTCTGTGCGTTTGTGTGTGCGTGCGTGTGTGCGTATGTGGTGATATGTGCGTGTGGGTGTGAGCGTGTGCGTGCGAGCGTGCGTGCGTGTGTGCGGCATGCGGGCGTGTGTGTGTGTATACATCAGGATATTTAGCTCAAAGGATATAAAGGATTGTATAACTCAAATGATAGACATTGATGCACACCTGTATGAAGCTGCTCGTGGTTAATTTAAATGTGTTTCTCCCGGGTGTTACCAAGTCATATTACATAAAACAGCGGCATATAAACACACGCACTGGTAGATGTAGTGATCGAACTCAGGCGTGGGTGGTTTGCCACCAAATAACCCGCCTGTCGCTTGTCGGTAAGCAGTGGTGTCCATCGGTACACCAACATCGTTGGATCTGTTTACGATCCATTCGCCGTCTCGGGTGACCAGATAAACCTGCCCGCAACAAAACACTGTCGTGATCAGTACTCACAACTGACCTGTCCATCACATGATCTATTGCCTACAAAACGCCATCAGATAACACGAGGTGTGTTCGGACATTCCGTCGTATATTGTGTTGAAATTCTGGTCACAAAACTGTTTTTTTATAACAAAGACATTAAGCTTTTTTTTAAGTGACGATTATACGCGGGAATGTTTGATTTAGGAGATGTCATCCTGCAATGGTAATGCAATTCATGTATATAACTGTTACCAATATTGGTTGCAAAGGCAAAGCTTGACGGAGGCCACGCGCAAAATGTTGATTGTGACGTAGGCAAACCACGACATACTGAATGCATAATTTTACACATGTGTGTGCGTTTACGTAAAGTCTGCATGACCAGATGATAGCAGCACTGGGGGGTGAACTCCAACAATGGCAGTTCTACTATCGCGTATCTTGTCCAACTGCGAAAACTCGCCGGCAGAAAATATTTGTCTGCCGACACATGGTTTGATTTTTGTCGGCAAATGAATTTACTTAATCGGGGCGGTATAATCTGTGTTGTACGTATACAGTCAATGTTGTATGCCCTATATATGATGTATTTTGGATCATGCCACTCTACCTTTAGCAATGCATGTCATGTCTTTCTTTTGTATTTGATTACATGTGATTGGATTATTTTAACAGGTGTACATAGGTAATATCAAACTTTTCCCTAGCGTGCGAAAAAGACTGTCATTCAAAACGCGTCAAAACACATAATTGAACTGTCGCTAGCACACGAATGGCTCGTTCGATCCCAACAATCGTGGTATCCTTTGAAATATTACATTGTCTGTTATTCTTCCATATACGTGTTTTATTTTAATGACATTTACAAATACTAGCTTGAACATTGCCATGGAGCAAGAAATCAAAGGAGTAGTTACCAACATTACTATAATTTGACCTTAAACTCGCTAACCATTTATATACTTATTTCAATGAGAAAAGAAAAGAACTCTAAATAACTGTCATTGTTTTTAAGGTATCTCCTATTGGTAGGCAAGAGGCCAATCGCCCGTTGAGGCGAACAGGGGTAGAAAGAGGCGAGTGGACCTTGGTATTTGGGAGGGTGGGCGATCGCGCGAGCGGGCGGTCACATGAACAACAAAATAGAGAGCCATACCGATAGAGAGCATATAGAAAGTGAAACATACAGACACACACAGCCAGACGTACAAACAGACAGAAAGACCGACAAATACACAGAAAGACATACAAACAGACAAGTGTACAGACATATACACAAACCTTGCTGGCTACTCTGCTGGCATCGATAGCTAAGTCACTGGCCACTGTTACCTAGTCCAACGACGACCACCCTCTTCCCGTCGTAAACTGTTATGTCCCCGTGTTCTGTGGCGTGCATTACTCGACCGGGAATATCCGGCCAGTGAGGATGATTATTCAAACCATTGCAGAAAACGACAGCGTCGAATGTACTCGTCTTCACTATGTCACTTTTAAGATCTTTCACTGCGACCGTCCATCGTCTGGTGGAATCGCAGTCACTCGCATGCTCTACCAGGATGACGTCATGGTTGTACGTGACGTATTTCTCCAGGTCAAAGTTCGCAGCGTACGAGTGGAGATACGACAGAACGTGACAATGTTAACATAAACAAACCAAAGCAACGCTAAGAGTATTTGTTTTCCCTGTTGCCAGAATTACGAAAGTATTTAAATTAACGAATACCGACAATTGAAATAAGCGTGGATAGACGCCTGCTGTGTGTAAGCAACTGGTGTCACGACTGTCAAAGGGTAGCGGGCATATGTCCAAGATTATGACCCGAGCGGAAGGTTGGTCTCAACATAGCATTGGAAGAGAAGGCGATTGTTTTGTCATCAGCAAGAGGAAACTATAATACACTGTATTTCACATTAAAACAGAGCAATGACGAACTTGATATCACCGATGGCTCATAACATACGCTTGTTTAATTGAAGGCTTTTGGGCGCCAATTTAGAAACAACATCTCTACTTAAATCCAAAATAAGTAACTACAGTCTTCTGTCACAAGACGGCCCTACTTTGTAACAACACACGGTGCCTACCCGTGACATACCTGTGGTGCATGTAATTGGAAACTTGTTTCAGCATCGGGAAGTCGCTGAAACTCATAAAAATCCTTACTGATGTTGGTCGTAGTCGTGGGTGAAACACAGATCCGCCCATCTCCGGCCGTGTAGTACCACAAGCCGTCCAATTCAGGCTTGATCGCTCGAAACACGTCGGATGCTGACCGTCGTCCAGGCAGCACTTGATGGCGGTCAGTCCACCGGCCCCAGCACCTACTACGGCCACCGTCTTTACGTCCGGCATCATAATACTGCAAAAAATGATCAAACTCCAGATAGTCACGTCTTTATCCTTACTGATGTATCCTTCTTATACAGTATTAAACACTTTTTACATTAATAGTAAGTTTATTTAAGTTGAAAAGATACAAAACAAAACAATAGAGTACAGTATTGTAGTGCAACTAAGGATATTCCTTATAAAACCGCAAGGGCTTATAGCTGAACCATTACAAAAACAAATGTTATATTAAATAGTGTAAATTAAAAAACAGAACAATAATATAAATAATAAGAATACAATTACTTAACTTGTAAATGCTAAAACAAAATAACTTTTGAATATTTTATCTTTTCAACTACTTAAATAGGTTTACTTAAATCCAGGTGAATAGTTAGTGTAAAGGAAAGTTCTTATATAGCGCAGTATCCAGTCCTCAGGACTGCTCAAAGCGCTTTTACACTTTACTCCCTGGCAAACCTGTTCAATCGAACACCATCTCGACTTCTCTTGGAAGCATCCAGCCACGCTGCAATTAATGCGCGAAGACTATTCGTACACTAATATCCACTACTGTCTATAGCCAGGTACTCATTCATACAGCTGAGTAAACTGGAGCAACGTATAGTGAACGAACTTGCCCAAGGTTCGACACCGCAGCATAGGATTCGAACCCGGGTTCTCTCAGTTGAAAGTCCGAACTCCAGCTACTGCACCACGGCGCTACATAGTGTAAACAAACAATTCAAGAATCAATTTTTATTAATAAGCATAATTAAAAACTGTTGATATTATTGGAATTAGTTAAGATTCTTGATAAAGGGACATCAACAAATGCTTAAGTTTCTTTTTGAATTGGTATACTGCCACTGACTGTTTAAATTCAGTTGTCAGATAATTCCAGAATTTTTGATACATGTATTTAACAGAGAATGTATTTATGTTAGTTCTAACCATAGGTATAAAATAGTCCGTGTGCGTTCTGGTGTTATGTATGTATATATATATATACCCTGTATATATATATCAATATTTATTATTGAAAAAAGTTAAACATACTGGTTGGAAACATATGGTTATTAAGTTGGTACATAAACACACCCAGCTGATATTTGTATAAGTCATTTAATTCTAGTAAGTTTTTTTTTAAATAAGTTACCTATGTGGGCAAGATAAGGATACTTTGTAGTTATTCTGACTGCTTTTTTTGTAAAATATTTAGTTTATTTATTCTTGATGTAAATGTATATGCCAAATTAGGGCTCAGCACTGTAGATGGGAGAAATCAATGTGTAATAGAAAGGTTTTATTGAAGTAACTATATTAAGATTTATATTAATTCCATTTATTTTAATTACTGCATCATATTTATTATACGTTTTTATTTTCTTGAGTAAAGATAATAAAATTAGTTTTATTTATGTTTAATGGTAGTTTGTTACAGTGAAGCTACGTTGATATCTTATAAAGTTCTGAATTATCTTCTTAAGTAAGCTTAGTAAAATTAGAAAGTGACTGAAACATTTGTATGCAAATAAAATAAAGTTGATAATATTTGTTGTTTTAACAATGTCATTAATATATAAGATGACAAGAACTGGACAAAGTGTTGATCATCGAGGAACGCCACAAGTCATTGTTAATAATTATGAATCTGATTGATTATAAGAAACAAAATGTTTTCTGTTTTCCAGGTAATTTCTAAACTACTGTAAACACGCCTCTTATTCCATAGCAATTTTGTTTATTTAGCAAAATATCATGATCAATGGTGTCAAATGCTGTAGATTGATTAATGAGTACTCCTATGTTGTAATGCCGATTGTCTATGTTTGTTGGTATTTTATTTATTAGCTTAATTAGAGCCATATATGTTCCATATTTCTTTCTGAATCCGTACTGATTTTCAGCAATAATGCTTAATTGAGTAAGTAAATTATTAATTCGGTTATAAATTAAGCGCTCAAGTAATTTATAAAAACGAGGTGATATTGATATTGGTCTGTAATTACTAAATAGTTTTGAATTTTCATTTTTGAATATAGGTATAACCTTTGTAATTTTGAGTTTATCTGGCACTATTCCTGATTCAAATGAAGCGTTAAAAATGTGAACTAGTGGGTTTGCTATCAATGTCATTATTTGTTTACTTATGTATTCGTCAATATTGTCAAACACATTCGATGAGTTTGATTTTGTTATGTGCATCAGTGAAATTATTACAGTTGAATTTGCTGGAGTACAGAACAACTAGTAATGTTTTATAATAAGCTTAGTTGGGTTGACATTTAATACTGGAAATTTATTGACAAGAGTAAAACCAACATTAATGAAATATTTGTTAAATTCATTTTAAATGTCTTGTTTATCTAAACATGTTGAACCGTCTTCTTTAATGAATTTTGTATTGATAGCATATTTTTTATATTTGTGTCTTAGTACTTCACCGATGGTTTTCCAAGTTTTTTATGTCATAATTGTATTACTGAAATAGTTTTTTATAGTGCATTTTAGATAGTCTAATAATATGAGTTAATTTGTTTTGTAAGAGTTATAAATATGTTCATTAGCAGGTTTTGGATTTAGTTTGTATTGTTTGTATAGTAAATTCTTCTGTTTAAAAGATATTAATATGCCACTTGTAAGCCATTAATTTCCATCATGATGTTTTATTTTTTATATTTTTGTAGGAAGACAAGCACCTGTTAGTGTCTTTAACTTTTCGATGATTGTGTTGTAAGCATTGTTTGGATTCGATTCATTGTATACATTTTTAGATTTTTCGTTTGTTAATTCATGTTTTAACATGTTCATATTTGTTACGTGTTGTCATATAATGGTTTATAAATTTTTATTGAATTTTTTGTATTTTTTACTTGAGCGCATAAACCTTGAAGACTGGGAAATGATTTGAAATATCACTGTATGCAATACACGATAGTACACTGTATTCAGTTATACTGGTCATTGTGTTATCAATTAATGTACCTGTGTTGTTAGTTATTCAAGTAGGGTCATTAATTGCAGTATGCAATCCACAAGATATTATATTGTTAACACATGTAATACGCTGGGTACATTTGACATTAATTAGATTAATATTAAAGTATCCCATGAATATTCTTTTTTTTCCTGCTGTTAGATTTATCAATGGGTTTTCAAAAAACTAGTAACATTTATATATTTGTATCAGGAGTTTTATACATAATTCCAGTTATAGTTTTCAAAGTTCCAGTGAACAATGATTCATAAACCCGAGGTAGACAAGCATTTAAAAGGAGATCATTTCTTACGGCGAACTTGAGATTTGTATCAACATACAAACCAACACCACCGCCAGATTTTTTAATTCTTGGTAGTCAAATAAAAGTATAGTTATATATGTTATAAATGTTAGGGATTTAATTTCTTTTAAGCCATGTTTCAGTGATGCCTATAATACTAAATTAATGATCTGATATTTTTAAACATTTTCCTAGTTTATCAAAGTTTTTTGATAAGCTTAACACACTTCACGTCATCATGATTCTACAACTAAATAAACGTCGTAGAAAAAACTGCATGTTAACGTTATATGGTGTATTGTGTATATCCCACATTGGAATGGTTGCAAGGACACAATGTTCTTAACATACTAAAACCCGTGTAGACACTATGCGCACTGGCAGTGGCCGTATTAATGATGTGTCTTTGAAGGATGATGAACTCTGCCTTGTCAAGTTCTTATTGCCCCACCTTGAAAAACAAACTGGAAGTTCCGGTTTGAGTTGGATGTTGCATGGTACGGCTGGTTTATTCTTAATGTATAAATAAAGACGTGCGGTTGACTTATGATGATATTAAAAACACATAATATATTTATCCAAGCTTAAATATGTGAAATAAGCCCGTATAAGGCATTAGCATGCAGTTTTTTGTTCCAGCAGTCACTCGATAACAAAATATAAACATTGTATATGACCCTTTTGTGGTGCATAAGCGAAGTCATTTAACATTATAAGTTTGTACTAAGTGGAGTCGTGTATGACAAGTCGAGTATTCTCAAGTGTAGGCCGAAGGACTGAAAACTGACGCAACAAAAGTGATACAGAACATGCTGTGGAAAGCGTCAAAACATCATTAGGACGGAACATGTGGTGGGCTCTGACCTACATGCGGTTGTATAATAGATGCAAATTAGTTACTTAGAAAATTCTAGGGAATGTCCCTTGGGGTATATAAGGGCCGCAGAACTAACTACCCATTGCTGTTACAGTGATTAAAGTCCGATGTTGCAACGTCCAGTAGCAGTCACTCCATATAGTTCGTGTGCGGGGCAAGGAAGACGACAACATACTGTATGTATCACATTTACACATAGCCATGTTGCCGTCTTCCCAGACACAGGGAACCGTTGACCGGTGTCAGAAGTGTAAGGATCCCTATGTCCACGCGCTTTCTTAAAAAAAAACAGGTTGATCGTGAAAAGAGTTGGACACATATTGTTTTGTCAACTAGAACCTGAGACGCAAATAGTCAATTTGACTTTCTGAGAAAAATTGCGTGTTCGCGCTCTGCTTGTATTAGACAACCGTCATTTCTGTTTATCCAGAGGTTATTCTGAGAGGCATTAAACGTCCACAAAACCGACCCCCGACAATGAATTGGCCTAACCGCCTCAATTGTTGAAAACGAGTTTCATCTTCCTAGAAATATTCCCCTTCCTCTTGAAATGTCTATAAAATATTATGTTTGACGAACGAGTTTTACTTGAAATGTATCCAAAGTATGTACGTAGCGAGAGTGATCTGTAATTTGAGAAAGGGTGCGTGGATCACGTTTGTCTAAAACCTTGCATTAATACTATTTCAAATTGTTAGTTGATTATTTTGTTAATTGTCTGATATTTCGTGTGTCGTACACGAATATTACGCGATTGCAATATCGGTAAATTGGACATAATTGGATAATTTAATTTGGGACATTATATTGGATCTAACATCACTGTAGTACATTTTGTAAGGATGTGTCATGCGCGAATTCCGCGGACGCCTATAAATAAAGGTCCTTCCCGTGTACGTCCAGCGTGGACACTGTTACGTAACATTGTTATGCAGTGTGTATGTCCTTCCTTGACACTGTTACACACCGTCTAAACACATCCGTAACATTGCTATAGTGTGTATGTCCTTTCGGGACACTGTTACACACCCTTTAAACACATTGGTAACATTGCTGTACAGTGTGTATGTCCATCGTGGACATTGTTATACGCCGTTTGTAGCCATCCCTGACACTGCTTTGTACTGTTAAGGGTCTCCCACGACATATTTGTGGCCAGTTTCACAGTCAATACAAAACGTATTTATAACATTCCGTATTGCCCGTTATAATTATTGGAATGCACCTTGGAGTTAATGAAATTATTATGATAAATAGAGAGGAACGGAATATGGGTTAGGTAAGATAATCACAAAACGTTTATTGGATAATATCAAAAATAGATAAGCGAGCGAAAAATGAACAACTCAGAACAGGTCCAAAACATGAAATTCTACGGTCGCTAGCACCCTCACGGCTCGTCCTGTCCCGACGATCTTGGTATTATTTAAAAGGATACACTTTTGTTATTCTAGCGTAATCTAGATTTTTCACGGTAACCGTTTAAAGTGCTTTGATCGCAGCAAAGCCGATATATATCTACGTCGGCGTGACGTCACAATAACGTACGCCACCCAACTGGTCTAAATTCGTTGCGTTGGTTGGTTGATATACGTGATTGTGGCGTCACGCCTACCTCGCGTATATCATTTTAGCAGCAGTTCGAAAGTGGGTGGAGCTTATACCATGAAATCAGATAGTGGTGCCTGAATCGGTAGTTTGATGAACTGTGTCGACGAAACAACATTGTTCGCAGTGTCTAAGACATCGGTTGTAGGTCCGTTTTTAGTTAATTTTAGGAATGATTATCAGGAAACCATTTATATGTTTGAATAGCATAAAGCTTAAACTTTCAAACGACATCAATATTGTTGGGATCCGACGAACCGTAATGGTACTAGCAGTCGTTCAAAAGGCGTTTTTGGAACGTGTTTGACACTTGTTCATTTTTTGCTCGCTTATCTATTTTTGATAAAATCATAGCATACGTTTGTAGCTTTTTCAATTTATGTACTGTTCTGATGATACCCATAACCATCATTGGCATAAGTAAGTACTGTTGGTTTACTCCCACGACAGTGTAATATATTGCTTATAGGTTACATGTGGGCTAAAGGTTAGACTGATGTCGTTCTTGTTCATAATTGTTGTGCGATCATACAACGTATACTATATACTCGCAAAGTGATTTAACATATTTCAGATAAAGATGTTATTGATATACACAAAACTGCACATATTCCAATTCAAACAATGGCACAGCTTAACGCAGACATGTAGCGATTTGACTGTATGAAGATATACAACATCGCTCATACCCAAATAGACAAGCAGGAGTCAAGGAATTACACCAACGATACAAATTAATTATTTATGATATGTCCGCAAGATGGCGCAGTAGCGCCAACGACCCAATAACGAACAAGCGAAAGGACGTAACGTGTGCACATCATGTGACGAGACATTCAGGCGCTGTAGAACGTTAATATGTCACATGTGTAGGCATACGGGGACATGGCCGTACCGTGGGAAGTTCCTCACCAAGAACACCAAGAATGAAGACAATCAGTGACATTATATATGACATTGACGTTGTGTGACGTTGCAATTATTATATGAATGTGTGCGAACACTACCGCGCTATAATTTGACAATTATAGTGCATCAACAGCGTGATCGCCACACCAACGGGATGATTGACTATCAGTAATATTATGACATTGACGTTATGTGACATTGTACATCTATAATTACGTTTAACTGTAATATATTAATCAAGACCAACGATGACTACACAGACATGTTCGATATAGAGACAGGTGTACGTCAAGGTTGTATCTTGTCCCCTTTCCTCTTTGTTGTTGTTATCGACTTCATTATGAGGAAAACGATAAAAGGTCCGAACTTTGGTGTTAAATGGATAAATAATAGTTTTACAGACCTTGACTTTGCCGATGACATTGCACTGCTCAGCCACACGCCGGAGATCCTGCAAGAGGTTGCCAATAATTTAAACGACAATGGAGTGATGGTCGGATTAAGAATCAGCTATGAAAAGACAAAAACATTGTCAATTGGTGATGCATCTGACCCCCACATTGTGATCGGTCAGCAAAACTTGCAGTGCGTCAATAACTTCCCTGACCTCGGAAGCTAAATATCTAGGGGGCGACGCGGAAGAAAATGTGCGAGCGAGGATAGGCAATGCTTCAGCAGTGTTCCAAATATTACGTCCAATATGGTCCAGTACCACCATCAGAAAGGACATAAAACTACGTCTTTACATGTCAATCGCAATACCAACAGCGATATATGCCTGTGAAACGCGGAAGAATACGGCGAGGATATAAAAACTAGACATATTCCACCGGCGATGTCTCCGGTTCATATTGGGCATATCACGGAGAGAGCACATCACCAATGAAGAATTGACGAGGAGGGCAGGTCAGGATAGCCTTCATGACATAGTTAAGTCTCGACGACGGAGACTAGCGGGACAAATCCTACGCCTACCAAGAGAGAGAACAGCACATGTAGCAATGGAATGGGTGCCTGAAGGTGGAAACAGAAGGAGAGAAAGGCCGACTAAGACCTGGCGCAAGACATTTAAAGAAGATCTGGCAGAAATGGAAATTACCTGGAATGAGGCCAAAGAAATTGCGAAAGACCGTAGTAGATGGAAAAAGCTCGTCGCCCGATGTCCCGAAAGGAACTAAGTTTAAGTAAATAATATAATGTTTTGTTTAACTGTAATGTTTTGCTTAACTGTGATGTAATGTTTCTGTGTAATAGTCTTCTTTAAATGTAAGGTAATGTTTGATGTAATAAATATATCATATATTAATATTTGTTTAAATGTAAAGTATTGTTTTATGGACCGATTATTATAAAGTTTAGCTCAGCAGATTATGTTACTTATTTTTTTCTAGTTGCAAAAATGTTAGTACATTTTTTGGGTATAAAGTAAGGATTCTTTAAAAGGGGTGAATGCGGTAGGCATCAAAACATCATAAGAGGAAGAATGTTGTAGGAGTCAAAACATCATAAGGAGAGAAAATGTTGTGGACAATGACCTTCACTCGGTGGTATAATAGCTACAAATTAGCACCTTATAGGAACGCCTTGGGAACGTCACCTTTGGGGTATATAAGGGCCACAGAACTAACAACCCAACGCTGTTACTGTGAATAAATATATGTGATGCAATCATCGCATTAGGCCCTCGCAGTAGCAGTAACTCAATGTAGTTTGTGTGTGGGGCAAGGAAGACGACAACATTCTGTAAGTATCATACTTACATATTATAGCTACGTTGCCGTCTTCCCAGACATTGAGAACCGTTTACCACAATGCCAACACCAAAGTGTAAAAAGCACATTTGACGTATCCCAGGCATGGTTACGTATTTGGAAAAGATTTGCCCGAAATTTTCACAAGAATCAGTTTTACTTCGTTATCTGACACGCAAAGATGTTGACTCGTTCCGTAACTGGAATCACGACAAACCTGTGTTGAAGATTAAGCAAGTGGTCACTTCAGCAACACTTATGATTCGTCCGAGCCAATTACTGTTAACGCGTCACAGAGAGGCTTCGTGGCAGAGACGTTAACGAATGGAATCATGATCAAAAGCCGTGTCCTTAATCATTAAAGCCGTACTGGATAGTCCGGAATGAACTTGCAGTATACAAGAGGATCGTATTCAAGAGTGAACAGGTCGTAATGCCAGTGACGCTACGTAGAGCTGCAATCAGCGATATCCACGATGGACACTTGTAGTCCGGCAGTCAAACGCCCTTTTTAAGATATACTGTGCATTAAGGTCTTCACGATATTTTATTGCATTTCTGTGATCATCTAACCTTGTAGGTCAATAATCCGACGTTCGCCACCTTGGCACGCTTGAGATTTTTTGTAGAAACTCATTAATATGCAAATTAGGTATATCCGTTAAAATATTTACTACTTTTCTGAATATCTCGGATTGCAAACATCCAAACAATCAAAATGATGCGTCCAAACGCAGGTTTTCAGAGTATATGGTGATGATTACGTTAGTGAACAAATCATGGTAGGCAAATGTGTCACATGAATATACAAATTAGCTCTGACCAACATAACCTCACGCTTTTCGTGTGTATCTCCTCAATAGGCAAGCGGTAGGTATTGTCTAACGCATCAACTTAAATGCCACCGTCCTCGTACGTGCAAAACGCCCAAATGGTACATAATTTGAAAGCCCAATATATCCCCATCACAAACAGGCCTGTGTTAGAACTGCAAAATGATGCAGTAAGCGTGATACCAAGGTCAAACAAGGTCACCGTCAAATTATATTTTTTTGGAAAATGAGATACGACATGGAACTGTTTTCCTGGATAGTAATTTTCGAGCTAAGGTCAAACAAGGTCACCGTTAAATTATTAATATTCGAACTTCTGCAACACCGCAAATAAGGTAGGTAGGTAGGCTTTATTTAGAACTGTATAAATTATACATACAAATATAAACAATCGACACAATTATATACAATTCCAGGTTAACAGCGGAGCCAATTAAGTCTGTAACCAGTTTGTTTGAATTATTCCAATGTAAGATGATAATGATTAAATAAACTAGTCGCCGTCATCACCAAAATAACTATTATCAACAATGATCTTACGTGTAGTGTGTTAGTTACGTTGCTATAATTAATAGAACATGTACGTAAATGTGCAAACGTTATAAAGTTACAATAACTCTGTATCTACTTCGTTTTATATGGACATGTTACATACCCAGTGAAAGAACAATTTATTACCGTTAAAATGTGATATGACTTGGAGGTGTCAGTTGATGGAGTTTGTGTGGAGCGACGATCAAACAGTATCACCGTCAAGTAACTGATGTTCGAAATTACGCCACTCCGTAAACGTTATACAAAACCAATGGTGGCTTATATACGTTACCTGTTTAATCTTGACCACGCCATATACCTTTGGATAGCCTACTATCTCTCCGTAAATACGGGATACCACGGGGAGCTATCAAGTGGTGCAGTAAGTGTGGAATGTAGGTCAAGCAAAGACACAACCAAATGATGAATGTTCAAACTACTTCTTATCTACTTTATCTACCTACATTAAGCCATGTTATACACCTATGTGTACTGTATCCCCATCGAAATGAGACATGGCATGGAGTTGTAAAGTGGTTGTCTAAGTGAATAGTGGAGGTTGGAAGTGAAGGTTGAAGGCCACTGTCAAAAGATGCATCAACCAGCATCACCGTCAAAAGATGCAGCAAACAACATCACCAGGTTTGATGAGTATGCAGACACTTTTTGTTGTTCCGTACGTCATGAAGCACTTAATTCACTCCAGCAATACTGGCGTCTACTTGGAGACGTACCTCGCCAGCAGGATCAAATAATCCAGAAGAGAGAAGCGTGGTAACGGGATTCTGAGGAAAGTAACATCGGACAACAATGGGCCAATAAACTGGAAATACTTCCATCGCGATGTTACCAACATACAGGAGCTATTTGCATTTCTCTCCACTAAGATTGCAAAGCTCCACTATCTAGGTTGAAAGGAAGTGTTTGACACTTCAGACACCTCAGCTGGCGTCACTGGGTGCAACCATGACATGCTACATCCAGTATGACCTTGAAGAACCTGACACGCAACTGTTGATCCTTGTGCAAATGCTTTGTGGAAAAAGGATCAAAGCCATGCACGATTCGCAATGTGTTTCCGATCGTTAGGAGTTATGAGTTTGTCACGTTTTTATCCAAATGCATACATTTGGATACGCTTTTGGACAAGCAATAACTTAATTCATCTTAAGAGCAACGGCAGTTGTTAATAGCATGGGAATCCCAAATTTCATACCAAGAAGGAACCACAGCATTCACACACCCATTTGGATCTGGAATAGTGACACTTCATCTCCTGGAACGTATCACCATTGCCCTCTGTAATAGAGTTGTATCGTATCGAGGTGTCCGTTATCAAGGCAATGAGAACAATATTCTGTCAAAGTAATAATATCACTAATATAATCCAATAACTCCGGTTGCTCTTTAGCAGTAGTCAGAGCGCATAGGGTAACAGACTTTTATTTGGTCGATCAGTCAACTGGTTCATCAGCAGACGCCCACTCCATATGGCTGGTGTGGACTTAGGACGTGAATACGCTGTCATGTGTACAAGAACATATCAGTTAATTAATACACACATTTTGACACAAGGTTGAGTTTGTGACCCGCAAAATGACATTAAAATTACAAACTGACGGTGACGTCCACCAACATATATTTTTTCATACCATGCAAAAATGCCGCGGAAGTATTATAGCATCACCTACAATCTGCGGAATGGCACAATTTCGAAAATGCATGCATCTTTTGATGCTGACCTTGTTCAACCTTCACTCCACAGTTAGAACAACACTTTACAATTTCATGCCAATCATTTTGATGGGGATACAATACGCATAGGTGTATACAATGGCCCGGTGTAGGTAGACAAAGTAGATAATTATGAAAACATTGTACTTGTACAACGTTTGCGGAATGGCGCAGTTTGGAACACTCATCATTTGCTTGAAGTTCACTCCGCACTTACTGCACCACTTGATAGTTCCCCGTGGTATATTGTTTTAAGAGGAGACAGTAGGGTTTCAAAATGCATATGACATGGTCGCGAATAGGTAACGTAGATAGATTATAAGCCACCATTGCTATTGTATAACGTTTGCGGGATGGTGCAATTTCGACACTGTTTGGTCGCCGCTCCACACAACTCCATCAACAGACACCTCTGTATCATATCTCATTTTGACGGGAAAATGTCCATAGAAATCAAGTCGATACAGAGTTACTGTAACTTAATGACGTTCGCGATATTGCAAATTTCGGATATTCATCATTTCATGGTGACCTTGTTTGACTTTAGCTCCACAATTACTACACAATGTAACAGCTCCATGTCGTATCCTGTTTTGACCTGAAGACAATAAGCTTTCTAAAAATATATGGCATCAATATTTAATTATTAATAAAAGTAGGTATGCAACGATTGTAATTGTAATACGTTTGCAGAAGCGGACAATTTCGAAATACTATCATTTGTTTGACATTGGAGTCACACTAGTTATATGATAAGCTTCGTTGTGTTGAGGGTATTAAGGGTATACAATTTGGGTTTTTGTATGAGGAGGGGGGCATTTAAGTCGGTCCGATAAGTAATGCCTATCGCTCGCCTATTGAGGAGATATAAACGAATATCATGAAATGATATTGGTCAGAGCTAATTTCCATATTCATGCAACAAATATGCATACTATAATTTGTTCACTGACATAATCATACCCAGATACCCTGAAAACATGCGTCTGGACACATCATTTTTATTGTTTGGATGTTTACAATTCGAGATATTCATTAAATAGAATATATTTTAATGGCGATGACTAACTTGCATATTAATGAGTTTATGCAAAAATGCTCAAGTGTGCCAGCGTGGTATCCATCGGATTATTGATTTTGAATGTTTGAACATCAAAAAAATGAAAACAAAAACTCGTGCAGACCATAATGCACGCTTAACTGGCCTACACCCTCCTGACCATTGGAATGTGTGTAGAGAGAGCGAAAACGGTAGTGTATTGTCCCGGGTGCGTAAATCAAATCAGAGACACAGTAGAAAGCCGTGCGGTGAGGACGAGGTACATTGGGAAAAGGCAGCCGCGACAACAGTCATACATGCATGTATGTACGTACGTAAGTACAGACATAAGTAAGTACATACATACGTAAGTACATGCGTGCATATGTACAAGGGTAAATAATATAGTATACGTAATGCACACATATGTACGTATGTATGTATATATGTATAATTTATGATACCGTTCTGTGGTATACCAGTGGTAAACCACTCAGAATACCATTGGTTTACACCGAATGGTATACCACTGAAGCATATTGTTGAAAACTATACAAAATACGATTGAACAACGTATTAAAAATAACAAATTCAACCTTATATAAAGTGCAAACTTCTGAATAACATTGATTATCGCTGAATGGGTTGCGTTTTCTATAGAATATTCTATACAACATATCCTGTGGGAAATATGCTATAGGATATATCCTACAGGATATGTTCTACAGAATATGCTATAGGAAATATTCTACAGGTTGTCAAATTTCCTACAAAATTAATACTCATTAACACAGGTGCAAATTTTGCATGTCCATCATATTTAATAACGTATTTATACGGCACCTCGGCTAGAAAGGAAACAGAAACAAGTTTGAATTGAAACATGGCCGTTTCTTAAGGAAACGACATTGATTTATTAGTTATAGGATGCACCCAAACCATTACGATTGTGTTCGAACTGACCTGTTTCCTTGTCTTCGACAAATGTAAACAAAGATGGCCCTAGCTAGGCACTATTATTACTACGCAGCCTAATCACTTCCATAATGCTGCTCACGAACTCTTTCTTGCCGATGCCCGCATAAACCAATCAAAACGAGTTTTAATGTATATTTATACGGCTCCTCGACAAGAAAGGAAACAGACACAAGTTTGAATTGAAACATTGCCGTTTCTTAAGGAAACGACATTGATTTATTAGTTATAGGATGTACCCAACTACAACATTATGAGTACATCACTATGTAACTCTTCTAGCCCTAGGTGGGGGCAACGAATACGCCACAAATGCACTCTTGGCCTTGATTGATCTTCCGGGACCAGAGTGCATTCCCCCACTAAATGTAATACTATGCCACGTATTAAAGCTAGCGTACAAATATCCATATTATCCAGCCAACCCTGAGCTATACTTAATGCGTTTAACAACGAAAGGGTTTAATATATTATCTTTTTGTTGTGACTCAAAGCCTCAATAGGATTGAATGGTGACAGCTGCATACCAAACTGCTACCTGTTAACTAAAAGGAATGACTGCTTTGTGAAACCTATGATACCTATATATATATATATATATATATAAACACATATACATATATATATATATATACACACATACATACACACACATGAATTATGTATACGTATATGTACCCATACACACAACCTACCATGGCTGTACCGTTGAAGTGAATAAACTTGAAGTGACAACTCCTTTCCCTTGACCCTATGCCCCGGGAAAGGGAATTGGACAGACCTTGCAGTCCCACTGACCCTATGCCCGGGGAACTGCTAGTTCTGCATAACATGGCATTCAAGGAACTAAGGAACTGCGTTGCATAGAGAGGGCAGTCTGATATAGTGATGGAAGGCTACCGATTTCCATCTACCCATATGCTGAATATCATCATCCGATATTCCCACTGCTGCTGCTGTGCCAGCAGCACCGATGCGGAAACTATGTGTCTTGTACCGACTAGTTGAGAAGCCTGCCCAAGCCAGTGATTTGGCCAGACAATCACAAAAATATTCACACTTTACAAACACGTTGCCAGGAAAACAGAAAAGTGGACCAGGGTGTGTGCCTCTCAGTGATATAAATTGATGTAGCGACAACACTGGACAGGTGGCTATGTCACCGTCTTTTGAATGGAGTGATAACACCACTGGGTGAACATTATAGTTTTCCTTGTAGGAATGGAAGGTTAGGTATAACCTCGCCGGCTGTGATTGAATATTATGATTTCCGGGAATGTGTTGCCCTTTGAATGTGATGTTTAATTGCAACGACTTAACAATCAAACGTTGAATTAAACGCATGACCGTGGTTTCTTTGCTAGTCTGTTTGTTTATCACCATGACTACTGCTGCGTTGTTACTATGAAATAGCACACAACTTTTATTGCCAATACGATTGGAAAAAGTTCTTTGATGGTGATGTGAAGAGGGGCCTGTTGAGTAGACCACCCATGAGAAAACCAGTTGTTACCAAAGTAGGCACCAATCCCAAGCCCGCTAACATCTGTGAAGAAGTGCAATTGCACTTAACTTTCCCAGAATTGCGAGGGAAACATATGAACTCCATTGAAAGAGTCTATAAACAGTTTCCATGCTGCAAGGTCTGCTTTCGCCTCTTGGTTAAGACGTCGATGGTGATGTGGCTTTTGGAGGCCACGTGTTAATTCGATTAATCGACGTAAGAATAGACGGCCAGGTGAAATCACAGTTGTTGGATGTACAGTTTTGCTATGTTTGATGGGAATGTTTATCTCAAAACATATTTTCTCAAATCAATCTAATGCATGCTTACATTGTTGAGTTCCAGCCATACTCACGAACAGAAAATCGTCCAGGACATGGACCACGGCTGGGACATGAATTTTTTAAAACAATATCCAATGAATAGCTGTGCTAAATTCCTGAAACAGTTTACATGATAGTGAGCATCCCATTGGTAATGCTTTATCATAATATAATTTATTCTCTATCTTCATGCCCAGCAGTTCATAATCACTCGGGTGAACGGGCAGTATTCTGAATGCTTTCTCAATGTTAGTTTTTGCCATAAGAACGCCAGGACCCATGCACTGAATTAACTGTATAGCATCGTCTAATGTTTGATAATGAACTGAGACCACTTCTGGTAAAATGCCGTCGTTAATGGATGTGCCCATGGGAAAGGACAAGTGCTGAATGACACGATACTCGCCGGCCTCGTTTTTAGGGATGAGGCCTACGGGGGAGACTTGCAGATTTGGAAATGGTGGCGATGAAAATGGTCCACTAATTCTGCCCACCTTAATTTCACGTGGCATTTCACGTTGTAACACGTGAGGCAAGTCGTATGCAGATTTTAAGTTTTCCGCATTTCTGAATGCTCGTATCATATCATGATCCTTGCTCATGATACTGAAGTGTAACTACTGATAAGACATCAAGCCAGTAGTAACATGCATCGCTAGCTGCCTACCGTAAGACTTGTGATTACACCTATGTATAATTGACTGGCATAATGTGTGTTAAGCGACCTCGCGCTGACACTCAGCCGAGAATATTACTTCAGTATAACTGGCACAGAATATACACGCGATAGACTGAATGTACGACAGGTATTTAAGTTTACTAAATGATAGTTTCCATCATCAAATTATATAATATACCACATGATGACCTCCTGTTGTCGCTCAGCCCGAAATTGTTTCCTCGGTACGACTAGCAAAACCTATGTGTCCCTCATGCCAGCCCAACCTGTAATTATGATATCATGCTTATATTGTCCTGGCATCTTGCTGTGGTTCAGCCGAGAGAACAAATCCCCGGTGCAACTGCCTTATTTACTGAAGTAAGCTGTTTCTCAGCCGGGTGTTCAGCCGTTGCTCAGCCGGGTGGTCGTATCCCCGGTACAAATGGCATGTTCATTCCATGAATCAAATCATTGCTCAGCCGTGAGATCCTATTCCCGGTACACCTGACATTATTTGTTTTGAATCAAGCTGTTGCTCAGCTGGGTGGTCATATCCCCGGTAGAAATGGCATGTTCATTCCCGGAATCAAACGATTGCTCAGCCGGGTGATCCTATCCCCAGTACAACTGCCATTTTCTTGAGTCAAGCCGTTGCTCAGCCGGGTGGTCATATCCCCGGTACAAATGGCATGTCCATTCCTTGAATCAAACCCTCATTACATAATGATCTCTTTACGCCTCGCCTAGCAGAATTGTATCCTAAAGAACTGCAAGCTTTATCCTATTAATCAATTAGTATAATGGGATTTATATAACAGTACATGCTGCTTTACCCAGCGTGAAGCAGCAGTAATGCGAAAGGGGACGGTGTAGTCCAAGTAATTGAGTGACCTCCCAAAGCCATCATGCACTCCATACCACTCCACCTTAATTTCACGTGGCATTTCACGTTGTAACACGTGAGGCAAGTCGTATGCAGATTTTAAGTTTTCCGCATTTCTGAATGCTCGTACCCCTGTATATTGTAATTTAAAACCATGAGTGAAGCCAGAGAACAAAAGTGTTGTCTTAGTTGCGCTGTAACCTGTCAAATAATGACTCAATTGTCCGATCTTAATCGGTGTTGGCAAAGGTTTAATTTGTGTTTTTCCTTGGCTTGTTCTTTCCCTGTTTGTAGGGTCCTCCCCGACGCTGTTGAGGCGCTGCGAGACAGTTCTTGACATGGTGGGGACCCCCACATGCCGAGCAGCAGTGGATGAATCTACATTGCCTCCCTCGGGCACAGAACCCGGAACGCTGGAAATCCCAGCACCTAGCAGGGGAACTGAGATTATACCCCTGAAAGGGCATGGGGCGTTGTGCTGCCATGGCCAACCCCATAGTAGTGGCCTGGTGGTACAGCTCATTGGTAATCACCCCCCACTGCATCGTCAGCTCGCGTTGACGCCACTGACGGAAATAACTGTCCTAAAACATGGCTGCCCCAAACCCAGAGCGCTTCGCTATGGTATGGACTATGCTTGCATGTTTCATGAGGGAGGTAGTGGTGAGTGGGTGGGTGGGTGTAGATGGACACGAATATGTGGAAGGCTTCCATCCTTTGCTCCATGTCTGTAATTTTCACTGATTGTGATTTGGGCACTAATGCCACACTACTACCAGCAATTTGTAATATGTATTGTTCTGCCTGGCTAGATGTATGCAACAGACTACTGAATTCCACAAACTCGTCAGCTTGAATTTTAGCTCTTACATGTACATCTAAATGCATATCCAATGGACGGGCCAAACTATTGAACTCTGCGCTAGTATAGCTCACCGGTTAACTGTTGTACCACAGTTGACAGGGCTGGCTGAATTGTCGGTGACACTGATGGCAATGGCGCCACCTGTTGGCTGACACGAGGCATCACGAGACCTTGCTGGGTCATCTGCTTGATCATCTCAGCCGGTCCCTCCTCGGTCGACTAGTGGCTAACCGAGTCGTCCTCGGAGCTGACGCGATACGCCGATATCTCCGTGGTGGCATTTCGATTGAAGACACTGAAATCCATTAAGAAGCGGAGTATTGGCTGCCTCACTACTGGCATAACAATTTACATGTGACGACATATCATGATCCTTGCTCGTGATGCTGAAGTGTAACTACTGATAAGACATCAAGCCAGTAGTAACATGCATCGCTAGCTGCCTACCGTAAGACTTGTGATTACACCTATGTATAATTGACTGGCATAATGTGTGTTAAGCGACCTCGCGCTGACACTCAGCCGAGAATATTACTTCAGTATAACTGGCACAGAATATACACGCGATAGACTGAATGTACGACAGGTATTTAAGTTTACTAAATGATAGTTTCCATCATCAAATTATATAATATACCACATGATGACCTCCTGTTGTCGCTCAGCCCGAAATTGGTTCCTCGGTACGACTAGCAAAACCTATGTGTCCCTCATGCCAGCCCAACCTGTAATTATGATATCATGCTTATATTGTCCTGGCATCTTGCTGTGGTTCAGCCGAGAGAACAAATCCCCGGTGCAACTGCCTTATTTACTTAAGCAAGCTGTTTCTCAGCCGGGTGTTCAGCCGTTGCTCAGCCGGGTGGTCGTATCCCCGGTACAAATGGCATGTTCGTTCCATGAATCAAATCATTGCTCAGCCGTGAGATCCTATTCCCGGTACAACTGCCATTATTTGTTTTGAATCAAGCTGTTGCTCAGCTGGGTGGTCATATCCCCGGTAGAAATGGCATGTTCATTCCCGGAATCAAACGATTGCTCAGCCGGGTGATCCTATTCCCAGTACAACTGCCATTTTCTTGAGTCAAGCGGTTGCTCAGCCGGGTGGTCATATCCCCGGTACAAATGGCATGTCCATTCCTTGAATCAAACCCTCATTACATAATGATCTCTTTACGCCTCGCCTAGCAGAATTGTATCCTAAAGAACTGCAAGCTTTATCCTATTAATCAATTAGTATAATGGGATTTATATAACAGTACATGATGCTTTACCCAGCGTGAAGCAGCAGTAATGCGAAAGGGGACGGTGTAGTCCAAGTAATGGAGTGACCCCCAAGGGAACGTTGTAGTCCAAGTAATGGAGTGACCCCCCAAAGCCATCATGCACTCCATACCAGATGTAAACAAACAACTATCAGGCTTAACACACTTAAACCAGTGTAACCGATGTCAAATAATCTAACAAACTATGTGGTACATCCGGACCTTGACATTCCGTATAGCTCTACAGTCGAAGGGAGTTTAACAGTTTACACACAAGCAGTGACCTAATTCAAGCCGTCCTCAAAGAACACCGCGTTGTACTGAAATATTTCGTCTTGAAATATATGGTCGATTTTCAATTGTGCGCATGCGCGGTGCCCTATATGGGTCATACTGAGTCACGTGCAAATTTCCCGGCAAGCTTACTGAAATATTCTGTCGTTGGATGTTGCAGCGTGCCCAGGTGATTGACAGTGTAAGTTCTGAATGACATTGGAATTACCATTTGCATTGGACTAATGTATTTTTTACATGTACACCTACAGGGTTAGAGCTATGGTTGGACGTGGTCGCTGTACCCATCTGATCTGTCATTCTGTGACCCACATACGGATAGCCTAGGCTAGGGCTAGGCTCTAGCGTTTTCACTGACACTGTCAGTGTCACTGACTGACACTTGCATGACATCCACCCCCCCCCCCCGGCTGCAACACTTCTTCCCCTTTGTTTAGGTTTAGCCTTAGGCTTATGCTGAGTTTGTGACTAGTCTTAATCTGATACTAAGACGGCTTGTTATGCCCGCAATGCCTATAACCCATGGCTATGTCATGGCTACAGCTATGGCCTATGCCATGCCCATGACTATGTCCCTATGGCTATGGCTATGCCATGGGCATAGGGACATAGCCATGGGTTAGTTATCAACAACAATATTTTAGTTTTTCCCAAGCCTCGACCTATAATTTATTACCTTATATCATGACCATGGCTGTGTAGGGTACATGCTGATGGCAATGGTTATACCTAAATTATGCAATTAAGGTCTAAGTCTATAAAGTTTAGCATACACGACATAAAAGTAAAGGTAAGTTCTTATATAGCGTAGTGTCCGGGCCAGTCCTCAGGACTGCTCAAGGCGCTTTACACTTTACTCCCCTGGCAGACCTGTTCAATCGAACACCATCTCAACTTCTGTGGGAAGCATCCAGCCACACTGCAATTGATGCGCGAAGAATAATCGTACACAAATATCCACCACTGTCTATAGCCAGGTACTCATTCATACATCTGAGTGAAATGATCGACACGGCAGCCAAGGACTCTACCCCTGAGCCACTGCGTAAATACAAACATACTGCTACCTTAATTATTTCCAAATAACCTTTAGAAAGGCTAACCCTACACTTTCCCCCTGGCATATGGAACAGTTATGCCTCATTTTTTTGGGTGACCAATAATGGTTAGTTAATCCGCCAATGTAACATTGACCGTGACAGTGTGAATAGTTGGTCCAAAAACTAAAATGCTATAAGTTACTGTATGTACTCATAACTATTGAACCGGAATATGGTAATAGTACACTATAGCTTGCAATAATACTATTTGCCCTGTTGCCCATGACGTGGCATAACCTTGTGTAGGGCAAGCTGATTTAAATCACGATTGAAATCAAATGATTTTTTATTAAAATCATTGATTAAAATAAACTATTTTATTTCTTCTTAATCACTGCAGTTTAAACTTTTTGATAAAAGCACTTTATTTTTAGTACCGTTGTCCATTATCAACATAACACGGCTGTCTATTTGTGAGTTTAGAGACTTCCTGTTTGATTTTCCTGCCATCTGGTGGCCATAGTCAAGAGTGTGAAACTGTCAATACAATAATAATTATTATTGGTTAACGTGATTAGATGTGCTAAATGCTAGTGTTATTTATGAATTTATTGCTGACACATTTCACATGTTTTAGGTTGCGGCAACACTGCTTTTTCAGGCAAAGCAGGCATGCGAGACCACAACACAAACAGCGATATATTCCACCGAAACGCGATATCTGGTGCCAGACAATTTGAAAAAATTTTCATCTTTGTAAGTTACAAGAATAAGGATAATTGATCTAATTATACATGGATATATGTATGTCTAAGTTATGGCAGTCGTTACTTTGTTTAACTCAGTGCATTACGTCTTACTAGCACCTGGATTGTGAAGCTTTTAAGGTGAAAGTAGGTATAATCTAACGATATATGCTTACTAGATGTCATATCGCTACAATCTACAAAAAGTGCTGTCTCTATACAATGGCTCGTCAAATCTAACGTTCTTTTGCGCCGAACTATGTACTGTTTTAATAGCCTATTTGAATTTAATAGTCGGAATAATGAAGGTGCACGAGCGGATGCAAAAATCTGCATTTCATTGACACATCACTAACTTCAAATAAAACATTCATTAAGCAACACTTTTGTAACGGAGGTGTTATTCTAACACTGATTCCTTGGAGACTACTGGATCGATTTAAATAATGCAAATGGGAAATAGTGTTTTTTATGTGTTAACTGTATGTATCTTCTGTAACAGGCTGTACATGATTTCTCTTTAGATATGTTATTCATTCCATTGCAGTGCATCGTACAAGAGGCGTGTTATAGAGCCGTTTCTGTTTGGGCGAACCCTTGAAACCCTCGGCCTGAACGAAGAACAAGCCAATGCAATTGTAGGTTAGGCAGGTGTGACACCGTCAAGGAATCTTCAACGTGGTGTTGGTCCACAAGACATTGCGGTCCGGCCTCGCTGGAAGTCGATTACACAGAGCCTCGCTTCCGATCTCCAGCAGGTTACACCCGGTGTTGTTGTAGAACAAGTTATAAACTTCAGTGGCAAAACAAAATGGCTCAGTGACGTTATCGCGGAACGGACTGGCCCCGTGTCATTCAGTCCACGTTCGCCTCGAGGATGGGAGAGTAATGCGTAGACACTTTGACCATGTGAGGAGTCGTTGTGTGAATGGTGATAGCTCGGTGCTGGAGAAGACACCATCTTCTGAACTGCCTCTTGAATTGTCTCACGAACGGCCTCCGGAGGAACCTGTTCATGCAGAACTGCCTGACGCACCGCTTGTCATACCACGTGACGCACCGCCTGACATACCACATGACATACCACATGACGTACCGCATGACATAACTCAGCCAGAGATGGAATCTCCCAACACATCTGAACAGAACTGTACAACCAGTGCAAATCTTCATAGATCAAGGAGAAACCATAGAGCACGTGAGAAACTTAACTTATGAAGTGACATTCACGATCACTCGTAGGAAAGTGATTGGAAAAGAAATTGTGAACGTTGGTAGTGGCATATCGAATAACTAGTTAGTACTGAACGTTTGGTATAGATATGCTTTTAGTTAATCATTATTCTTGTTGAGTACTAGAACTCCACGAACATTGCGTTAGAGAACTCCAGGGACATTGAATTATAACACTATAAGGACACCGAGTCATATTTGTTTAGCAAACCAGTTATAATATTATAATCAAGATGGTGTGCATGAAAAAACTGTGTAACAATTGATTTGACGTTTACATCTACTCACAATCTAGGCTAAATATGATCAAAGCTAAACATGTATCATTGGGCATAATAATAAAATTATTAGGATTACAGGTAGATTAGATTTATGAAAGCCATTTTTATAAATTGTACACATTCATTCATGACCAATAATACACGTATTCTCTCCCAATTCAATTGTCAGTACAAAACAAACACCACCAGACGGTGAATCTATAGATTTTGCCCAGTATAGTAATATCCTAATAATAATAACATCCTTAGTAAATTCATTATTTATTATTATTGAAATTATTTTATGCATGCAGCCTACAACTTTTAATTGAACTAAACTGTGCACAATCATGTGCATAATTGCAGTTATCAACTTATAATGAACACGAACTATATAACAGCAAAAACAGTCGTTCCCATATTCTTAAATGTAGGCTAATTCAGTAATTGCAGTGACATTGGCCCCAATTAATTATTCATGCAATAATAACACAGTTCATGTATGATAATATTATAAAAAGCAAGCTTTCATTCACAGCGACAACTGGCAACATAACAGTCAAATATTTCAGACCAAACGTTTCGTGTATGTAGCCTAATGAAATATTTTGTATATTTGTTTCCGCTCGTGTGTTCCAACACTACACAATACGTTTGGTCAAAATCTACCAAATATTTCAGCGACCAAATGTTTCGCTTAAGTAATGAAATATTCGGTTATCTATTTCCGCTCGTGCGCATACGACTTCTGCGCCGACCAGATATTTCAACGACGAAATGTTTCGCTACAGCGTCACGGCTTGCAGCGTAGCGCCGCGCACGGAGTAAATATACTTGCGCATACCAGCGTTGTTTAGATGGACGCCGTCGCGGCACAGGGATTCGGCTATGCCATCTTTCCACCCTTTATAACGCCAGAAGAAACAGTTTGTGCTGCCGCCACAGAGTAACTTTAGTTCGCCATTAACCTGATCTATACTGCGGCTATACACGGGAAGAGGAATGTGACGTGTATGCAGCCGAGGCAAAAGTTGCATAATACCCACTTGTCCGACAGAGCATCCTTCAATCAGCCATTGGGCTATAGAAAAAATATCCCTCGATAAGGTCGTAACCGAGTTTTCGAAAGTGATAGAGTCTAGGTCATTTTCGCCTATTTGTATTAAAACGGCCGATGGACGGACCTGAGCTATCTTGTCCGTAACTTGGCGTTGGAATAAAAACCGGACAGTGCCCCCCCCCACGGGCCGCAAAGTGAGTCTGCAGCTCAGGCGGAATAAGTCCAAAGTTGAACCAAGGGCCTGTCAAACTGTCGTTAAGCCGACGTAAAAAGCTATGTCCGACCAGAACAAAATCTTACATATCTAACACCACTAATATAGTCAATTTCCAATAACAGTTTGTTAAACCGTTAAACAAACGGTTAATAAACTTAAACCATTACGATTGTGTTCGAACTGACCTGTTTCTTTGTCTTCGACAAATGTAAACAAAGATGGCGCCTAGCTAGGCACTGTTATTACTACACAGCCTAATCACTTCCATAATGCTGCTCACGAACTCTTTCTTGCAGATGCCCGCATAAACCAATCAAAACGAGTTTTAATGTATATTTAAGCAGTGTACGCCGTAAAAAGGTGAGTTTTGTAAGGCAAGCTTAAACAAAATTGCAGGGACGTTTTGGAAGTAACAATATTTGGTCAACCACATTCCATATTGTAGCTGTAGCGTGCACGAATGCGCATTCACAAGCTTTGGCTCTGGCTCTCGCAACGAAAAGATTGTTAGCCTCAGCAGAACGAAGATGTCTGGCAGGTTTGTGTAAACTGATACAAGTGACTGCATACATTGTGGCGAGAATTCAGCATTTAACGGCTTATATGTCAGTTCTGCTATTTTGTAGGTAATCCGTTGCTGGACAGGCAGCCAGTGGAGTTGGTGCAGTCGTTGTAACGCACTTTCACATCGCGCACGCCGAGTTATTAAACGAACCGCGATATTCTGCAGTCGCTGCCGCCTGCCGATGTTCACAAACAGAAACGAATTGCAATAAGCACGATGTTATCATTGCATTGACAACACGTTCTGCTGTCGTCTGTGGCAGGTAACGGTGAATTTGGCCGATGTTACATAAATGCAGTGAACAGGTACTAATGGTACGATAAATCTGCGTAGTTGAACGTCATCCAATGTTTGATGTCGTCGATGTATTTCTCGACACGATGCACAGCGGTAGTAAGAGAAATTACATTCAAGTCAAAATAAAACAAAATTGTATATCATCGGCATAATGGTGACAATAATGATAATAATAATAATAGTATTCTTTATTGCCCGAAGGAATTGTGTTTGCTATCAGAGCTAAACATAAACGAGCACAAATTAAGCAAAGAAAACATATCATACCATTCAACGGAGACCGCCCTACTTTGTATGGTAAACGAAATTAGGACGGCCCTGGACCGTAGACAAGGCACTGTCGTCATGCTCATTGACCTAAGCGCTGCGTTCGATACGATCGACCACACAATACTTCTCAATCGTCTACAACTGCGCTATGGTCTTGTATTACGCTGGGTTGAGTCGTACCTTTGCGATCGCAGGCAAAGTGTTGTGGTCGGTAGCGCAACTTCAAGAGAAACGACTCTGCACATTGGTGTACCGCAAGGATCAGTGTTAGGTCCACTGCTATTTTCGTTATATGTGCAGCCGATCGGTGACATCATTTGTAACCATAATTTGAAGTATCACCATTATGCCGATGACTTACAATTGTTATGTCATTTTGACTTGAATGTCATTTCTCTTACTACCGCTGTGCATCGTGTCGAGCAGTGCATCGACGACATTAAATCCTGGATGACGTTCAACTACTTGCTGATGAATGACGCAAAAACCGAGGTTCTATCGGTTGTACCCAGGTCGGCATATGATTTGGTTGCTGGACTGCATGTGCACGTTGGATCTGAAGTCGTCTATGTCGCGGAATGTGTGAGAGATCTTGGTGTCTACTTAGATAACCATCTTGACATGACGGGGCAGGTTTATCGTACCATTAGTACCTGTTCACTGCATTTACGTAACATCGGCCAAATTCACCGTTACCTGCCATAGTCGACAGCAGAACGTGTTGTAAATGCTGTTCGTCTAATAACTCGGCTTGCGCGATGCGACAGTGCGTTACCACTACTGCGCCAACTCCATTGGCTGCCTGTCCAGCAACGCATTACCTACAAAATAGCAGAACTTACACAAAAGGCGTTAAATGCTGAACTATTGCCACCATATAGGCAGTCACTTGTGTCAGCTTATAAACCAGCCAGACATCTTCGTTCTGCTGAGGGTAATAATCTTGTCGTTGCGAGAGCCCGAACCAAAGCTGGTGAATGCGCATTCGTTCACGCTGCCGCTACAATATGGAATGATCTACCAACTACTGATACTTCCAAAAGCTCCCTGCAATCCTTCAAGGCAGCCATAAAAAACTTACCTGTTCATTACGGCGTATTCTGCTTGAAAGACCACAGAAACATTTTTATTCTAAGTTATTCATAATTGTATCTTGATCTTAACAGCCGAACGAACATTTTAACTACTTACTTTACCATGAAAATTGTTTTCTTTTTAATCTATTGATTTTTACACAGCATTATTATTTTAATTGTTTTTATATTTAAATTTGTTTAATTTTACTATTTATATTTTAGTTTTATGTAAAGCGCTATGAACGCTATGGATATGGCGCTATATAAAATAAAGATTATTATATACATAAACACATCACAAATAGTATCATTGGTGTCACAACGCATTATAGGCAAGATTCAAAACTATAACAAAACTGACTTTTCCAGCAGTTAAAACTAGTTTCTCCAAGTCATCTTTCTCCTTCTTTGTGAGTCCTGAAAACCAGTCTAGGATGCCAAAGCTTAATACACTTTCTATTATAGATCGGTAAAAGAGCATCATGATGGTGTTGTCTACTATAAACTTTTTTCAGTTGCCTCAGCATTTGGTGACCTTTCTTTACGGTAGACATAACATGTTTAGCCCAAGACAGATCTGAAGTTACTACTGTGCCCATATTCTTATAAGATGCCACTATGTCCACCTCTTGTCCACTTGTAATGACTGGCTCATGAATTGACATATTTCTTCTGAAATCAACAATAATTTTCGTTGTCTTGGCTAAATTATTTGTACACCAGCTTATAAGGTTTTATTTCTGCTCTGTAATCAGACTAATCCCCGTTCTGTATCAGACCACAGTTTGCCGGGTCATCGGCACATTTAACTATACATAGATTTCCATGGTGGGACACGCAATCAGAAGAGTACAGGATGTAGAGTACAGGTGATAGAACACAGCATTGGGGGGTACCAATATTTGTGATGATGGTATCATATTTACAGCAAGCCAAGGTTACATACTGTTGTCTGTTACAAAGAACATTGCTGATCCTGTGTGTAATTTGGGGATGTACAATGAAACATGACAGTTTCTCTTGCAGCATCATTGGCCTATTGGTATTAAATGCAGAACTGTAATCAACAAACAGTATTCAGACATATGTACCTGGCTTTTCCAAATGACATACATCTGACAGCAGCAAGGTGATGGTGCCATCACAACACCTTTGTTCGGTTTGTAAATAAACTAACATTGATCAAGGTCTTGTTTCCGTTCTGAAAACATACCAATGAAGATCGCCTTAAGCGAACACGTGGCTGTTGGTATGGCTTTCAACTAATGATGTATTTGGAAAGCGTAGAATACACACTTTCATTTTCAAGAATATGATTTACTTTCGCTCCCTCCAAGTCTATGATATGATTATAGAAAGAATGTTGACAACATAAGGAAAGAACAATACACGAGGACAGATAAAAAATAAATGTCGACCGTCAACAAATCCGCCCTCACATGCCAAGCAACAACACTGAAAATAGTGCAAATAGAAGCCAACAGAAGAACACAACAAATAAAAGAAGCCATAAAGATCCGAAAGGCCGGGACATCAGTCAACCGAGACGAGGTGAATTACGAACTATCCCACATTTACGATGGCATCATACATCACATGTATTGAAGAAGTCGGTGTGCACTGACGAAAGCCTCTACAAGTAAACAAAATTGGATATGAACTAACTTGCTTAGAAATTAACTATCCTGAAGAAAGTTCCGCAATATATAGGAATAGATATGTATATATATATATATATATGTGTGTGTGTGTGTGTGTGTGTGTGTGTGTGTGTGTGTGTGTGTGTGTGTGTGTGTGTGTGTGTGTGTGCGCGCGCGCGCGTATATATATATATATATATATGTAATATAAATTTACCGATTTAATCACAATTCACAAACATTCAACAGTTAATTGTAAAATGTGTTACAATCATACCCGATCGTACATATCATCGGGAAACTGTTTGGCGAGGGACGTGAAGTCCCAGCCGAGGAGATCAAGATCTTCCTCAGCAAAATGGACTGAATTACTGCCAAAAATTTAAATCATATCAACAATAATATCAACTATGTTTAAGGTATAGATTACGTACTATCTTACACACAAACACATATTATCGTGGCCCTGGAATTGCACGTTGAACTAAGTAGACATCGTATCATGTATTTTTTTTTCTCGTGGATACTAGTATTACTGTCGTATAGCACATGTACAATGTTTTGGTATGTTGCATTTCTTTTGCAAAGCTTTGCTGTTTTTTTCGTAAATAAGTATTTGCGGTTATAATTATGTAGTATATGAGACGTGAAATCCCGTCACAGGTGATAAATAGCAGAATGGGTTAAACTTACTGCTCTACGTAATCATACGCAAATAATGTGAAAAACGTTCGCCGTATGGTCTACTATAGATCAGTGAGTTTAATATCAGTGATTTGCAAATTATTAGAAAGACTAATTAAAGATCACATGGTGGATTTTTTTGGGTTAAACATAACTTGATAAACCCATCTCAACATGGCTTTTTAAAAGCGAGGTCATGCTTAACAAATATGTTATATTTTTGGGAAGACATCACTAAGTGGGTAGATGATGGATCACCAGTAGATATCGTCTACTTAGATTTTCAAAAAGCTTTCGACAAAGTACCACATCAAAGATTACTGATTAAACTAAAGGCCCATGGCATAGGAAATGGTATAATAAACTGGATAGAAAAATGGCTGATTGACAGAAGACAACGTGTAGTAGTTGATGGGGAAGCTTCAAACTGGAAATCGGTATTGAGTGAGGTACCACACGGATCAGTACTAGGACCTATATTATTCTTAATATATGTCAACGATTTGGATGATGAAATAACAAGCAAGATGTTGAAATTTGCAGATAATAAAACATGTTTAGAAGTATTAGAAGTGATGGAGATAGACAGCATTTTAAAGATGATCTTGACAGGTTGATAAAATGGTCTGAAAAATGGCAAATGCTGTAAAATTTTTGGAAATGTAAATGCTTCCACACGGAACGAAGTGGTAGAATATACAATGTGGGATACTGTACTACTGTAAAAGAAAAGGACTTAGGGTTAACCATTAGTGCTGATATGAAGGTTTCAGAGGAGTGCGGAATTGCAGCGTCAAAGGGAAATAAAATCCTTGGATTAATTAGGCGAAATATAGCGGATAAGGAAAATGAACTAATACTACCGTTGTACAAAACAATAGTGAGGCCTCATTTAGAATATTGTATACAAGCGTGGCGGCCATATCGCAAGAAGGACATACATTTGCTAGAAAGAGTACAGAGGAGAGCGACTAAAATGATACAAAAACTGAGGGATGAAATTCGCCTAATAGAATGTGGTTTAACAACACTAGAGACCAGGATATTGAGAGGAGATCAGATAGAAGTGTTTAAAATTATAAATGGTTATGAAAATATTGATATAATTTTCTTTTCTCAGTTCAGAAAGATAGAAGGACTAGAGGACATGAAGTTCCATTAGCAAAGGAGCAGTGTAGATTATATATACGAAAGTTCTTATTTTCACAAAGGACTGTGAATGAATGAAACATATTATCTGTTGATTGTGTGAGTGCTAGTAGCGTGAATATGTTTAAAAATAAAATCTTCACATACCTCAGAAGGGCGGGATACACGTAGATAAAAGGGTCGGACTCTCGATAAGCCAAAGGGCTTCCTTGTCCACATGCCACCTAGAGTTAATTCTCTGGGTGGCAATCTTGTTAAATCTTGTTAAAATGTATACACAAATAATAGTCATACTGTCGGCTTCTTTTAAAACCGCACAAATACGGGTTAATCACAAACCAAACATTGTACAGTAACACACGCACACGCATGCACACGCACAAACACACACCACACACACACACAGACAGACACACACACACACACACACACACACACACACACACACAGACAGACACACATACACACAGACACACAGACACACAGACACACAGACACACAGACACACAGACACACAGACACACAGACACACAGACACACAGACACACAGACACACAGACACACAGACACACAGACACACAGACACACAGACACACAGACACACAGACACACAGACACACAGACACACAGACACACAGACACACAGACACACAGACACACAGACACACACACACAGACAGACACACATACACACAGACACACAGACACACAGACACACAGACACACAGACACACAGACACACAGACACACAGACACACAGACACACAGACACACAGACACACAGACACACAGACACACAGACACACAGACACACAGACACACACACACACACACACACACAGACAGACACACATACACACATACACACAGACACACAGACACACAGACACACAGACACAGACACACAGACACACAGACACACAGACACACAGACACACAGACACACAGACACACAGACACACAGACACACAGACACACAGACACACAGACACACAGACACACAGACACACAGACACACACACACACAGACACACAGACACACAGACACACAGACACACAGACACACAGACACACAGACACACAGACACACAGACACACACACACACAGACACACAGACACACAGACACACAGACACACAGACACACACACATACAGACACATGCTTATGCCACAGTATTGACTGATCATGAACTATCATGTTTGGTGTAAAATATCGTATCCCAGGTATACAGTCGTTTCAGCGTGCATTATTAGAAAATGCACTTAGTAAATATTTTTCGTAGAAAACACATCACAGTTTGTAGCTGTGCTACTTGTTGGTTTATTTATTACGTTTGTGTATCTTAAGGAACGTGAAGTCCCGATAGACACCAACATGTTCTACACGTACACACATGCACTCACACACTACAGTAGTCATACCAACATGTTCCACACGTACACACATGCATTCACACACTACAGGAGTCATACCAACATGTTCCACACGTACACACATGCATTCACACACTACAGGAGTCATACCAACATGTTCCACACGTACACACATGCATTCACACACTACAGGAGTCAAACCAACATGTTCCACACGTACACACATGCATTCACACACTACAGGAGTCATACCAACATGTTCCACACGTACACACATGCATTCACACACTACAGGAGTCATACCAACATGTTCTACATGTCTACACATGCACTCACACAGAATGGGAGTCATACTTTCATTTCAGAAAATTGACATACGTACACGCTCACACAATACTCACAATACAAATCATACACAAAACTACATACACATTGATTTCACACAGTATGACTCATCATGATTGATCATATGATTTTGTTGGCTAATTGAGTGGCCCTGGTGAGACACTATGACGTCACCAGTCGTCTCATCATTTATTGTTATAAATGCATTTAGTAAATATTGTTGCGGAAAGTATATAACAATATGTACTGCACATATATAATTTGAGATGGACAGCGTCTTCTTTTGCAAAGTAATTACGTTTTTCGTGGATATATAGTTAAGGTTTTTTGTGGCTAATCCAAATTTATGTTCTATGTACTAAGTTACCTCGTATCATTATACATTTAAATTACATGTGTCATTAAAATACTTCTGTGTTACCGGCTCTAGTCACACCTATTATGTTCATTTTTGTTATTCTCTATCTTCTGTTTGGAACGACTTTTCAACTGCTTGTTACCTTAGTACTACAGGACTGCTTTTCCAGTATGACAACTACTCTTTTTGTGGTACACGATACAAATCTAACCACCATCTATAGTACAAAATACAGATGATAATTGATCGGAAGACAGAATACTATTCAATTTTGGTGGATCAGTTGCTAATAAACTACAACACATTCTCGGTAATTTAAATGACAATAATGAAAACATAGCTATACTGACACATTCGCCATACATAGACACTTTGAAACTAAATTAAACTCTCGCTTCTACAAAAGATAGTTTTACTATCTTCATTTTAAATACTCAATGCATTAATTCAAAGTGTAATTACCTTTCCCCATCTTATTGGACTTATGCAACAAAGGCGTAGGTTTTAGTGCAATATGCTTGCACGAAACGTGGCTCTCGGAGGATTCAGACTTGTCTCAATATCATTTTCCAAATTATAATATTATCCATCAAGGCAAAACATGTACAGGTCACGGAGGCCTAATTATATATTTACATGAACGTTGCCAATATAACATATGGAATTTATACGAGGCATCTGATATTTGGGAGGGGCTGTTTATTGACATTTATGGAGCGAATCTTAAAAAACACATTACAATACGTAATATTTACAGACCACAAAAACTAAGTAACACAGACGTAGTAATACTCACTTGTATTGGGGAATTGGTACATATCTTGTCAAAATTAGGCACGGAACGCTCCGAAACAATAATAGTTGGAGATTTCAACCTTGATTTGCTGGAAGTAAATGATAGACAACAAATTGTGGATTATTTTGATATATTTTGTACGAATATCTTGTATCCGAAGATCAGTCTACCGACCCGTTTTTCTGTAAATAACTGTACACTCATTGATCAGATATATCGAATATTTCAAATCTCGCTAGGGTTTGTACAGCAGGTATACGTATGAGTAATATATCAGATCATATACTATATTTCATAAGCTTTGACAAATTACAATCTAAACAAAGTACTCCCAAATATGTGAAAATTAGGACAAATAATGAAAAGTCTACATTAAATTACTGTGAAGCCTTCTGTCAATTATGCATTATGGGGAAACTAAATAAAGATCCTTCTGCTGACCCAAATAATAATTGTGAAATACTTGTAGACATACTTACTCAGCTATACGAAACTCACTTTCCTATTAAAGCTGTCCGTTACAACAAGTATAAACATATAAATTCCAGCTGGATAACAGCTGGAATTATTAAGTCTATTAAATATAAAGATAAACTTTATCGGACACTAAAACAGACTCAACAAAATGACACTTTTTACAATGCCATGTCGGTCAATGTTCGTGTATATAAAACTATTATAAATAAAACTATCAGAAATGTCAAAAAGATCTACTATGGAAACCTATTTGACCAATTCAAATCAAATACTAGGAAAACGTGGGACAGTATTAAACAGCTTATGAATAAAAACTATACACAATTTAAATTTCCAAATCGTTTCCATATAAATGTATTACGAGTTACCGACACAAAGCAGATTGCAATCGAGTTCAACGAGTTCTTTGTAAATATTGGTACTAAACTGGCGCAAACAATTTCCTATACAAACCCACACAAACAATGTCTTAATTATTTACAAAACAAATCTCTCACAAAGTTTAATTTCAAATCAATAACTGAAGATATTGTAATAAAAATCATCAAGGAATTTGACTCAAAGAGAAGTGCAGGCCATGATTCCATTTCAACAATTTTACTAAAAAAGGATCAACTTAGTAATTGCGAAGCCTTTGTCCCTTATCATTAACCAACCTCTTAGCACAGGTATATTTCCACAAAGACTAAAAACTGTTAAAGTTATTCCTTTGCATAAAAAAGATGATAGCACCTTGCTTAACAATTACAGACCCATTTAATTACTCCCCTCAATTTCCAAAGTCTTTGAAAAAAATTTATACGATCAAATATTTGACTATCTAACTATAAACGAATTACTATACAAAAGTCAGTGGGGATTTAGGAAATTACATTCAACGGAAATGGCTACGCTCGAACTAAATGGCACTATTCTTCAAAACTTAGATAACAGAGAAACTCCAATTGCAATTTGTTTAGATCTGTCAAAAGCTTTTTATTCTATAGACTACAATAGTTTATTTTAAAAACTTCAACATTACGGCATAAATGATATTTCCCTCACTTGGTTAATGTGCTACTTTTCCAAAAGACGCCAGTTTGTCAAATTCGATGACGTTATATCTAACACATTATTTGTTTCAAATGGCGTCCCGCAGGGGTCAATATTAGGACCCCTATTGTTTATTCTCTACATAAATGACATCCATCTTGCCACCAACAAATTCAATGTCATACTTAACGCTGGTGATACAACCCTCGTCAGAACAATATGTTCTTTCAATTGGAACTCTAACACACAAAATTATAATGTTGTCAGTGATAATATTAACGATGAACTAAAACATATTAGTGAATTGTTACAAGTAAACAAGCTTACTCTAAATACAAGTAAAACTAAATATATGCTATTTCATTTTCCACAGCGTAATATCTCCGAAATAAAATTATAATTAAACATAAATGGTCAACCAATAGAATGTGTACACACATTAAACTTTCTAGCCACTACCATTCAAGAAAAGTTAGACTGGACTCCACACATTGACAAAATATGTAATAAAATATCATGAACTCTGGGAATTATAAATAAACTAAAACACTTTCTACCTGGATATACATTAAAGAATAGGTATAATTAATTTACCATATTCTCAACTACAGCATGTTATTGTGGGGTTTGAATACAAATAGACTTTCTAAATTACAGAAAAGTGCTGTCCGAATAATTTCCCGCAGTACATATAACTCACACACCGAATCTATTATGAAATTCTTAATTCTACTAAAACTGTAAGACATCTTTACTTGTCAATGTTTAACTCTCTTTCATTAATATGTACATAGACGCGTTCCTATTTTTTTCAAATCGCTATTTTTATAAAATGCCACTTATCATGATTATCCTACAAGACAATCCCATTCAGTCATACTTCGAGAGACAGATAATGTATTAGATACCACCTACCAGTTTTACTTTTTAAAATGCCACCCTGCATTTTATACAAAATGTACACACATAGTTTCTGCAGCTTCTCTAAATACACTAGAAAGTACTTACTGACATTTTACAAAGACACTTGCACGAATAAAAACTGCTACATATGCAGTTATAGCCTACCAACATACATCATATACTATGTTTTACCTATTAAAGCAGCTTGTAGCTTTAACTTAATTTTTGGTTGTACACCACAATGGGAGTAGGATAAATGTTTTAGTTAAAATTACCAGTGGGTGGCTCTCATGTTCAGCGCCACATTTGAAAGCCTTAATGAGAGTCTCCCGACAGATTTTTTTATTAAAATGTTCTTACATGTTTTGTACTTATTTGTATTATATCTGTCGAATAGAGATGTTCCTTCCTTCCTTCCTTCCTATAGGTCAATGTTTCATGATTACGCTGAAGGTCTGGCTCAGACCGCCGAATATTAATTCGCGTCGGCCTCTAGTAGAGATTTAAATGCTCCATCCAGACACGACACTGTCCAAGACTATAGAGAAATAAAGTTCTTGTGTACGCATTTGTTTTTATTCACACCTTATTGTTGTTACGTTTTCGCATTGCAGTCCGTGTATAACCACATTCCTGTTCGCCTGCCAGATCACCACCTGTATCCTCTGCAGGTTGAGGCTAGGCGGAAAACCGGAAGAAGAAGAACGTTTGCTGCACTGCGCATGTACAGTGCATGCAAGGCTGTTGTCGGATATTTCACACGACGTCCTTCACTGTATTAATAATTTGTTCGCCACCATTGCAGTCCGATTGCCGTCGCTGTCACCAGAGTAATGAAGACCTTCAGAAAGGTGTAGTTCTTGGTGACATTAACCTGAATGAACGAACGGATGGATGAGTTTTAAAAATAGCAACACATATTTACATCAAAGTAAAAATGCACTGCTAATCATCGATTGGATCTGAAAACAGGTGCAACAGTTTTAATATTGAACCTTTTTGGAATAGTTATGTTAATAATATATCAACACAAGCGCCTTTGAGCAGTTTAGGATTAAAAGGGCGCTATATAAATATGCATATATTATAACACTGCTATTTAGTTGAACATAAAAACTACTATAAATATATGTATATGTATATATATATATATATATATATATATATATATATATTAGTTTATTAGCATCGTCAAACTTAAAATAGAAAAGGATTAGGAGTAATAGTTAATGAAAGTTTCAGAGTAATGGGAAATGTTGCTTCAAATGGTACTCCAATTCTAGGCTAATTCGGAGAAATATCACGTATTTGTACAAAGCAATCCATACGCTTTATTTGAATGTTGCACACATGCACTTTGGCAAAAATAGATAAAAGAGCAAAAAGAAACAACTCCAAACACGTCCCAAATCACTCATTTTAGAGTTGTCCAGCACCCTTATGGCTTATCAGATCCCAAAGATCTTGATATCGTTTGAACGCTTACGCTTTCTGCTATTCACATTTGTCAACTGTTTACCAATAATGATTTGTAAAATAACCCATAAACGGACACTCCATCCGGTTTGCGGTGTTTTAGACACTGGCAAACGAGTTGGTTCGTCCACTTTTAAACGGTGGTGAAACTGACTTTCTTGAAGTCGGCGTGACGTCACAATCATGTATGCCAACCAGCGTAAAGGTAGACTTAGTGTGACGTCCCGCCAACAGCGAGAACGCCGCCGTCAAAGCACGTCAGTTTCACCGCCGTTTAAAAGTGGTGGAGGTTTTAGCATGAAATCAAGAGCTTGTGATGTGCGCATGTTTGAATCCTATGCAGTTGAGACGCAGCGCCGCAAGCGGAAGATTTGTGTGTTGAATACCCTCAGCAAACATCGTTCTGAACCGTACAGAATCCCGAAGACGTCACAATTCTAGATCCTTTTATAGGTGTTCTCTGCATTGTAACCGGAAAATCTAGACGGACGCTAGAATAAGTGCTAGCTTTCATACCAAGATCCTTGGGATCGGACGAGCCGTTAGGGTGCTAGCGACCTTCCAATTTAATGTTTTTGGACGTGCTTGGAGTTGTACACATTTGTCCCATGATCAATTTTTTTTAATGGCCATGTAGTAATAAAGACATGGATAAGCTATAACGAGTACTACCTAAGTTAATACATCAATTGAAAGAACGTAGTTATCAAAGCATCCTAATAGAATGCGGGCTGACAACACTAGAAACTAGGAGACTAAGAGGAGACCGAATAGACGTTGTTCATGAATGTCGAATTGTTGTAAAGATAAATCTTGTCTTCAAACACACACAAAATCTGTCGAATAATAATAATAATAATATATTTAATTTGTTATAGCGACAGATCCACAATTGTTCGTGGTGCTTTACAATACATCATGCGTCATGATTATTAAACTAAAATATTAGCACTAACACAGTCATTTAAACTAAAAATTGGGCCATACAATAGTAATACAAATATAAATTAATTAATTAAGTAAAAGACAAAAAAATATTTGGAATATGGTAGTAAGATGTTAACTTAAAATAAACACAGTACAATATAGTATAATCAATAAATTACAATGCATAAGTTATTCAAATAAATAAATAGTTTGAAATATTACTAATATAAATAAGTCCACTGGATCACTGAGGACAGTCACAAACAAGCTACTAGCGTTCGTCTAGAGTGATATTTTAAATAAATGTGTTTTAGTTGACATTTAAAACTGCCAAGAGTGTCCGAAGATTTAATGTAATTATGTAGAGTGTTCCAGAGAGTTGCTGCGGCCACCGCGAACGAATTGTCACCAGATTTGACGCGAGTACGCGTTACGGACAACATGTTGTTGTCAGCAGTCCGTAGTGATCTGGCGGGTCTGTACGGATACACGAGATCACGCAAGTAGACGGGCGCATTTTCATGCATTGCCTTGTAGGTAAACACCACTATTTTAAACTCAATTCTGCGAGCAACGGGAAGCCAGTGCAGATCATGCAACAGCGGAGCAGCACTATCACTTCGCGGGCGACGCAATATCAGACGAGCGGTCGAGTTGTGAATTCGTTGCAAACGAGCGACGTTGTTTGCAGATGTTCCGTATATGATTGAGTTTCAATAGTCCTGCCGCGATGTTATTATGGCGTTGATTATGCTTTCCTTCGTTGTTTTAGGCAAACATCGGCTGATTTGATTAATGTGGCGTAGGTGGCATGCGCACACACTAACGGTTTGTGACAAATGTTTGTTCATGTTCAGGTGTCTGTCCACGTAGACGCCGAGATTCCGGACACATCATTAAGCTGCAATCGTACAGTCACCAACTCGTATTACGCTGCCATCCACAAGTGCAGCGGCCGACTTAGGCACCACTGGAATGTATTCGGTCTTGCTGTCATTCATGCACATGTAATTCCGCGCCATCCAATGTTTTATGTCATCCAGGCAAGTTTCCATTCGAAGAAAAACAGCAGCGTAAGCGGTTTAACTGAGATCAAAGTGGGAGTAGAGTTGTAGATCATCAGCGAAGTGATGGTAGCAAAGGCCAAGTTTTCTGATGATATAGCCAATTGTTTGCACATAAAACGAGCAGAGCAGTGGACCTAGGACGGAGCCTTGCGGGACACCTGACGTCAGAGGAGTTGTACCCGAAAATGTGTCACCAATTACGACACGCTGAGTCCGTCCCTGCAGGTACGAGACCACCCAGTCTAATACTTTGGCAACAAAGCCGTAGCGCAATCGTAGTCGTCGAATTAAGATGGCATGGCTAATTGTCTCAAAAGCAGCACTTATACCGATGAGAACCAGTGATGTGCCTTGTTTGTTGTCCATGGCAGATTTCATGGCATTGGTAACGTATAGTAAGGCCGTTTCCGTCGAATGTTTTTTTGATACGCCTATTGGTAGCTGTCATTCATTCCCTGATCAGAGACGTGTGTGGATATTCTAAGCACCACTACTTTCTCAACTACTTTAGACAAATGTGTGAGATTACTCATTGGACGATAGTTATTCAAGACGTGTATGTTAAGCGATGGCTTCTTCAACAAAGGACGTACAATAGACTGCTTAAGCAATGTAAGCATGACCGCATCTTCAAGAGATGCATTCGTGATCAGTGTTACAATGGACACAAGACTGATGGCATTGTCTTTCAGCTGGTTGGCAGATAGAAGATCTAACTTACAAGTTTTGTTCGTGTTAGCAAAAATTGTTGTGATTTCTTCGGCTGTTGTAGGATGGAAGACTTGTATAGGATCTGCTAAACATTGGTTTTCATCACATATGGCCAGATCAGTTAATATGCAAAGCTGTAAGCTAGACAAAAAATTATCGATTTTGTCACTAAAGAAATGCGAAAATTGTTCGCATCATTCCACTGCCGAGCTGATTTCTTGATGTAGCTAATAATTGTGACCACGAAGAGATCTCACCAGACGAACCATAGTGTTGCTGTTAGTGTTTTCTAAACGATCTTGAAAATATAATGTTTTCTCTCCAGTATCGAGGCATTGGATTCATCACGTGACTTTACGTACAACTGGCAATTAATTTTAAGTTTGGTTTCCTCCAAAGATTTTCCAATTTCCGTTTTTTTCTGATGGACATCGTCAATGTCTGCGTGGTACTATGAGTGGATCCAGTTATTTCGTGTGCGTACATTGCGCCACGGAACGTGTTTATGCAGACACTTCGTTAGGTTGGTGTTGTACGTAGCCACTGATTCACCCACTTGCATATCTTTACAGCACGATGTCATATCAGCACAAACATATTTAATTTCGTCTCTCAGTACACAATTATCAGTGTCCCGAAAGTTACGTTTTGCAGTCGTCGATACCATAGGAGGTGTCCCCAGTGCGTTTACTGCAATTTCCATACGATGATGACCAGAAATTGAGTCTGGAAGAACTGTGACGACAGAGATGAGGTTGTTGTTACTATTACTGACGACAAGATCCAGGATACGTCCACCAGTGTGCCTAGGTGAAAGTACATGTTGAGTTAGGTTGAACGACTTCAGAAGATCACGTAGAGGTTCCAATTTAGTTTCGCTATCAAAGTGGATATTGAAATCCCTAACAATGATATTGGGTACGACAGATATAGACGCTTCGTTGAAGTTCGATGTAAAAGTCCGATGTTAACCCGTATGTCTTACTTGATACCGGGGTTGGTAGACAACCCACACGTTGAATTTCATACAATGCGGGTTAATGAACTGCAAACGGAGTAGTTCAATGGTTGTTAACGATAACATCAGTTTTGTTTTGTATGTACCGCCATGCACAGTTGCCACTCCACCGCCACGACCACAAGCATGATCGACATGTTGGAGTGTATATCAGGGCGGGGTTACTTCGGCTATTATCGCATCGTCTCCGTTCTTCTTAAGCCACGTCTCTGTGATTGCCAGCACATACCATTTATGCTCAATAATAGATTCGCTTATAGTCGTTGCTTTATTGCGTAGGGATCTAGCGTTAATCACAGCCACATTTGGAATATAATGACTGGCGGTGAATTTCGTACTGCATTTTTCAAGTGTTAACTTTTTTGACACCGAGCTGTTTACAAATACCAGGTCGCACATTCAACGGCCCAAGCGTGATTATTGGCTTGATACGCCTCACTCAATGCGTAATCCTAGCAATGTGAATATGTTTAATAATAAAATGACATCTATCTAATGAGGGCGGGTTAAACATAAGTGGGACACTGTTTGACACTCAATAAGCCAAAAGCTTTTTTGTGCACATGGCGTCTGGAGCATGGATGAAATTGTTGTTAAATCCCGTTAAAATGCAATAGCAAAATTTCCATGAATAAATACTCCTACCAAAACAACGGAACATGTTGGCGCATACACGATAACGACTGTTTAACAACGCAAACTATTTTAAACTTGTTTAATTAGACTATTCCAAAATCGTATAATTGTTGTGTTACAAATAGTGTGACGTGATGCATTCACAGTCCTCCTATCATTGAAAAGTTCCTCAAGGCCTCATATTCAATAATTATCGTCCGTTTTTTGAAAGCGCATACGAAGTAAAAACTTTTGTTTTGTTAAAACAATAAATCGAAACGGCTGTCGTGACAATCCTCACCTTTTTCGGCAAGGGCCTCGTGTTCAGCGGATAAAGCACTCTCTCCATGGTCCCTAAGATGGCGTCCCTCGCTCCATCCCGCTTTCCCGGCCCCGTCAGGCGGTATTGATACGCGGTGGCAGGCCCGAAATAGCAGTGCCACCCAAGTCTCGGGTCTGTCAGTAGAAGTTTCACTGTAGATGAGAAAAACTATTTTGTATTGACCGGTACACGCCTTGCACTGAACTGCACGCAGGTTGTCACTTATACTTGTAAATTGCATATTTATACGTTGATGTTTGGAATGGATTAGTCAATATGTAGACGTATAGGACACTGCAATATATTGAGCGTACATTGAAATGGCTCGAACACAATCATGAAAGCATTATACGTGATGTGTTACAAACGCCATGAGTAGTACAGATGTACCTACCATTGATTAATACATAAGGGTGTAAAATTACAAGATATAATCACACACATAGACTCAACATAGATATCAGGAGTTAGATATTATCAATACGAGAAACATACACCAGCCAAAATGTTCATAATTTATACAGTCTTATGTAACAGTTTTTACCAATTAAACGTAACCATTAACACAACTAGAATGTTGACAATACTAATTTAAATATTCGTGGAAAGGTTTAAACAATGATGGTCCGTTTGACGATGGTGGACACTGTATGTGAAGCAATTGTCGTCGCACAAAAACAGCGTTGCTAAGTACTTCCCAGAAATGTGTTCGAATGAACAAATCTGCCATGGGTGGAAGTGTAAAGCACTTCGAGTAATCCCACGGACTGGTTATCCCTCTATGAATGAACTTACGTGTTGTATATTTACTTACCTATGCTGGGCTTACAGCCGACGTATCTGGCCATAGCGTCCATGTACGTGATAGGGCAAACTATGTCATGCCTACGTCCGTTTATTTCTCGCAACATCGTCTTGCTGTCCGGCAGACGACATTGTCCCTGTTGACACAAACCACCTCGGTTCACATCATTTCAACAATACTACGACATATTTCTTAGCCAGCCAATCAAACAGCTTTTTTGTGATCTCCGAACTGGTTATCAGTCTACTACTAGAATACTAGAAATAGGTATTTTCTTAATGCAGGAAGTGTTTCGACAGCTATATCGAACGTGCAATAATAAACATGTCACATTACTGTCAACAAATATGTCATTTATACATGTACAAACACAACATATATCCATGAACAAACACGTCTTATATCCACAAACAAACACGGCATATATCCGTGAAAAAAGCGCATCATACACAGGTTAAAGTTAGATTTAGCAATGGAGGTAGTTTACCTTGAACACTCGCGTGGCCCATCGACATTGCATCTCCACCTTGGGAAAGACCGGGGACACTTCGGGTGAAAGTCCGATCACCGCCAATGTCGGGTGTTTCAAGGACGGGGAAAACGTCCAAAGATACAACAAGAAGACACCTTTGTTGGAACCCGTCAGTTGGATAATGCCGTCTAGTGGCGGAAATCTGAAATGTCGGTAGTGACGATAGATATATGAACCCAGAAGGTTGTCCAATATATTTATATGTTCATCAGCTTCTTTCATGGGTTGCGATCATTCGATTTTATAGTTTCCGTGTTTCAGGGATAGATATAGTTTGCTAACACCAATTATTAGGTGACTATACAATATGATTGAGGTATAAAGAAGCGTTAGCCATACGTGAATGTATAACAATCGGTTTGGTGTGTAAATGTACATATATATATATATATATGCATATATGCATGCGTACATACATACACACATGCGTGCATGCATACGTGTATACATACCTACGTACATACGTACTTACATACATACTTACATGCATACATGCATACACGCATACACGCATACACGCATACACGCATACACGCATACACGCATACACGCATACACGCATACACGCATACATACATGCATGCATACATAAATACATGTTCATGGTTAGCTTAGTGCCAGTTTGTGGTGATGACGGACTAATGCTGCATATGTATCATAAAAAGTGATATCAAAAAAAGCATACTTAAACTCGCTGGATAGAATAAATATATCTGCTTCTCTTGAACAACCACAATATAGACAGTGTACGCCTGTAATGTCAAAATCACATACAATGGGTTTTGTTCTGACCTGTAGTCGTATCCGGTCGTACATGATGACGTCAATGTATTCCTCTTGTGACCCGTCGCTGAACTGGACGCTGGTGTCCGTCACACTGACCGCTTCTGCTTTCAGCGTTACATAGCCGTCCATAACTCTAGCCTCTAGTTCGTCAGTCACAACGACCTTGGTGCGACGAAGGTCGACGGCTGTCCCCTCGGGAATGACACTAAATCGACGATCAGCACATATTTACAATGCTAAGGAAAGCTACATTTCTCCGTTAACTCTTCTACCAACTATGTTAATGGGATAATAAAAAAGATGTATCAAATTTTGCCCAGAATGGTACAGAGAGTAAATTATGAATTAGTAAATTCAGAAGATGTAAATATGGTTCTTGACAGTGTTATCCAAGCTGGACAGGTTGAAGAGTAGACGCCATACAAAGAACGACCGACTGCCCTGCTGACACCCAAGAAAACAGCAAGGGTTGCTACCTGGGTTGGATTGGAAGCACATTGAGAAAGCCAACAAAAAACTACATACATACAGTTTTCACCCAATGCGGTTAAACAGTAATTCAGCACAAGTGCACTATAAAGTGCTAATAAAACATGTTGTGTTAACACATGCTTCAGTTTATTTATTATTCCAATTGTTCTTGACAATTTATTACATATTTTAGCAATGTGTCTATCCCAATTAAGGTGGTTATCTAACATTAATCTATAAAATTAAAATAATCTACACATTATATTGGTGTGTTATCTATATTTAATGACAATTTTGGAATTCGTTTCTGAGGATGATAGAACATCATGCATTTTGATTTACTAACATTTAGTGAAAGTTTGTTTACTTTTAAACACACGTTTATTTTTATCAAACTCAGCATTAATATCATCAACTTTATAAGATTGTGTATTGAAATAACCCAACCAGCTTGATCAAGTTGAATCGTCAGCAAATAGAACATGACAGTCTCTGATGTAGAATCCTCAAGGAAAAAGAAGGCGAGGAAGTAAAGAGGAGTGGATACTTCTGGGAGGAGATAGAGAAGGATTGTCAAAAGTCGTGCCCGCTGGAGAGTCGTCAAGGATGGATTATGTTCCTGATTGAGTGAACGGCATAAGTAAATAAGTACTATTTGGCGTAAAACCAGGCATCATAAGAACAGTATCTCTCTAAGAGTAATCTACCTTTGAAGTGCATTTCCTCTGACAGGCCAACGCCCACTCGCTTCTTTTTACGTTCCTTCCTGTCATTGACCAGTGAGATCTGACTAACCAACTGGTGATACTTTCTCGTCATTGGACCTGTGAAATCTGACTGCCCAACTGGTGATACAGTATCGCCATTGACCATTGAGATCAGACTGACAAACTGATGATACATTCTCGTCGTTGGACAATAGAGATCTGACTGACCAACTGGTGATACATTCCCGTCATTGGACCATTGAGAACTGACTGACCAACTGATGATATATTTTCGACACAGGACAATTGAGGTCTGACTGACCAACTGGTTTTATATTCTCGTCATTGACCAGTGAGATCTTTCTGACCAACTGGTGATACATTCTCGACATTGGACGATTGAGATCTGACTGGCCAACTGGCGATACATTTTTTTAAATATGTATTTATTTAGAGTCATTTACTTATGTGGTTATTTAAAGTTATTTACTTGTGTGGTTATTTAGTGTTATCTACTTATGTAGTTATTTGGAGTTATTTACTTATGTGGTAATGTTAAGTCATTTACTAATGTAGTTATTTAGAGTGTTTTATTGATGTACTTATTTATTGTTTTTTACCCAACACCACATAAAGCCACAACACATATACATATACACAGTGTTAAAAGGTAGCATATCTGTTTAGAGTTTTTTATTTTATTAATATATTATTTTCTTAAAATTCTAAATATGTTGAGTAATGTGCGTTGAGTAACCCGTAACAATATTCGTAATTTGGAAGATACGACCCCATGTTCGAATAGTAAGCAAAAACACGTTCAATAGAGCACACTTCCTGTTAGAAATTACTACGCCCGTTAATTCCGGGTAGAGCAACTGACTGTCTCCCTTTAATAAGACAGTTAAACTGCTGAAACAGAAAATACGCACTGGTAGATGACATGTTTGAAATTCGGCTTGGTCTGTTTGCCCCCAAAGAGTCCTCCGTTGGCTCTACGGAAGAACGACAAGTCCAAAGGCAAGCCAACTTCAGTGCACTTATTGATGATCCACTCGCTGTCACGGGTCGCCAGAAACACCTGCACTCATCACAAACACTGGCATAATCAGGAGGAACAATACGTTGGTGTGAGGTATGTAGGTAAGTAAAGAAAGGTAATTATTTGGAGGACGTTTACCGCAAAAATTGCACTTAGTCCCAATTTGATAAGGGGACGAGTCACAAAATGTATTATATTCTATATAGAATTATATATATATATACATATTCTTCTTCTTCTTTTTCTTTTTCCCGGTCCTCCTTTGCGGGGTGGGCTCCACGTCTCTTTGTAGCTTCTTCTACTTATATATAAATACGCTCTTCGGAAGAGCTCGTCTGCTTTGGTTCCCGCCTGGCATCCAACTCTCACCGATGGTTCCAAATAGCTGTAGCATGCGCAGCAGGCAAAACTAGGTGATGGTAATCGACAGGCCTCAAACCCTCGGTGAGTTAGGGACGTGCTCACCCAGCATGCGAAGACTGTTGCGGCGGATTGGGCGGAGGAAATCAAGGTCAGATTCAACGGCCAAGAAGGCGGAACAGCAGTGCACCGTGGAATGCGTAGGGCATGGCAGAGCAAGGAAGATGTCATGGCCATCCACTACAGTCAAGGAAGTCTTCAGTCGTACCAACTTTCTGGGCCACTGAAACCCGGCTTCTGCGGCCGAGAGAGTGGACCACCCTTGTGAAACGGCCTTTCCACTTTAAAAGCATTCACGAACAGGTTTGTGCTACTCATTATTTGACATAATCTCATCTATCATCATTTCTTTATCAAGCCCTGCGGCGATGGGGGGGGGGGTGGAGCGACAGGTGGAGGTGATCATTGGGAGTCGTAGTCCCAAACCTGCACGTAGGCGGCCAGTGAGCAAGAGGTCATTTGACTTTGTATCCAGGGCAGCCTTTTTTAGGACAGCACTGCTCACCCTTTGAAAGAGAGGGGCCTAGTAAAGGTGGCCTAAATATTGCCTGCTCTAATAAAACTGGCCAGCATACCGCGGCTGGCAGTTTAACCCATTTTAGCGGTCGAAAAAAGAAACACAAGAAGACTTCTTCTCGGAGCTTGGAATGTTCGCACATTAATAGATAAAGCTGACACTGCAATACCGGAAAGGAGGACTGCCCTTATTGCAAGAGAGCTGCAGCGTTATAATATTGATATAGCAGCTCTGAGTGAGACAAGACTAGCGACAAGCTAATCATCTTAGGGGATTCCAATGCAAGAGTCGGAACTGATAGCAGGAACTGGAAAGGAGTCATCGGACAGCATGGCGTAGGAAGACTAAACACCAATGGCCTCCTCCGTTTGAGCATGTGTGCGGAGAACGACTTAACTATCACAAACACTCTGTTCAGGCAGGCCAATAAGTACAAAACAACCAATGGCACATGGTAGACTATGTACTTGTGAGAAGGCGCGACATCCAGGATGTGAAGATCACAAGGGCCATGTGGGGAGCAGAGTGCTGGACGGATCACCGGTTTGCCAGGTTTTGCAAGGACAGCACATTGCCCCATTTCAGAACAAACGTCCAAAGTCGACCAGAAATGCCTTCAACACAGCCAGGCTGAAACACCAGCGTTTCCGCGAGCAAGTCCAGTTTGACCTTGATGACAGGCTGATGTCCCACGGACAACTTACTGGCAATACCACAGAGAAGTGGACCCAATTCAAGCAGATAGTGACGGACTCAGCAAAGTAAACTCTCAGACCGAAGAAGAAGGCACACCAGGTCTGGTTTGATGAAAACAACGAAGAATTCTGAAGGCACTGGATGAAATGAACAAAGCGTACCTAGAATGGCAGAATGACCCTTCCTCAGTTTCCAAGAAAGGCCGCTACAAACACCTGCAGAGCAAAACGCAGTCGGATGCAGGATAACTGGTGGCAGAAGAAAACAGAGGATGTGGAACATTACGCTGAAACATACAACGCAAAGATGTTATTCAGTGCCATCAAGTCTGTGTACGGACCGTTAAAGCCCAGCACCACTCCGCTTCTTTCAGCAGATGGCACCACCCTAATCATAGACAGGGCTGGTATCAACGAGAGGTGGAGAGAACACTTTAGCAACCTCCTCAACTGTCCTTCAACAGTGAATGAAGAAGCCCTTGACCCCGTAGACCAGCAACCCACAAAAAAGACCTCGATCTTCCCCCCTCCCTGGACGAAATGAATAAAAGCCATCAGCAAGATGACTGCAGGAAAGGCTCCAGGAAAGGACGGGATCCCAACTGAAATTTACAAGACAGCGGGTCCAGCAACACTTGAGGCCTTTCATGACATCATAACCAGCATCTGGGAAGATGAAGACCTGCAATAGGACCTTCGTGATGCCAGTATAGTTTCCCTCTATAAGAACAACGGCAACAAAGCAGACTATGGCAACTACAAAGGGATATTGCTCCTGTCCATTGCCGGGAAGATTATTACCCGCATCGTTCTAAACCGACTCATAGCCAGTGTCTCTGAGGAAAACCTTACAAAAGCATAGTGTGGATTTCAACCTGGCCAGAGCACAGTGGACAGGGTCTTTGCAGTCAGACAAGTACAGGAAAAGTGCATTGAGCAGAACCGGGACATGTTTCTGTATTTATAGACCTCACCAAAGCCTTTGAAACTGGTAACAAGACAGCGCTGTGGAAAATCCTGACAAAGCTTGGATGCCCAAGGAAGTTTGTCCACATCATCCGGCTATTTCATGACAACATGACAGGTGAAGTGCTCTCAGAGGGTGCAGCATCAGCCCCATTTGACATTTCAAAAGGAGTGAAGCAAGGTTGTGTACTTGCACCAGTTCTCTTCAAACTGTTCTTTACGTGCTTCTTGAACTTTGCTGTAAGAGATTTGGACATTGGGGTCTACCTGCAGTATCGGCTAGACGATTCACTGTTCGACCTCCGCCGCCTTGCTGCTAGGACCAAGACACTGCAATGACTCATTCTCGAGGCACTCTTTGTTGTCGACTGTGCCCTCATGCCACACAAGGAGAGTCATTTGCAGCTCATACACAACAAAAAGTTTTCAGAGGAGTCTATACTGTTTGGCCTAACTATCAGTCGTGGTAAGACGGAGGTCCTTCATCAGCCTGCCTCTGACACCACAGCACCTGATCCCACAGTCTCCATCGACGGCACACAGCTAAAGGCAGTGGAGAGCTTCAAGTACCTTCGCAGCACCATATCAAGTGACGGGTCCTTGGATAAAGAGTCCGACGCAAGGATCTGTAATGCCAGCCAGGGTCTTGGTCGCTTGCGCACCAAGGTTTTGAGTCACCACCAGAATCCGGTAGTCAACTAAATTGCTGATATACAGAGCCGTCGTCCTCTCATCTCTCCTTTATGGTTGTGAGACATGGACACCCTACATGCGCAACATCAAAGAAGTTGGAAGCTTTCCACATGCGCAACCTCAGATCTATACTCCATATCCGCTGGCAAGACCGGGTGACAAATCTTGAGGTACTTGAGAGAGAGAGAGCGCAGACCACTAGCATCGAGGTGATGATTATCAGAGCCCAGCTACAATGGATCGGGCATGTCATCCGTATGGACGAGACAAGGATACCCCGACAGCTTCTCTACGGCTAGCTCTCTGAAGGCCACAGGCACCAGGGACGTCCCCGCAAGCGATAAAAGGACTGCATCAAGGCCAACCTCCACTACAGTGGCATCCGTCCAAAAGAACTCGAGAGCGCAGCAGCTGACAGAAGTCAATGGCAAGCTCTCACCAGGAATGCCTGCCAGGCCTTTGAGGAAAGACGCTGCCAACGCCTGCAAGACGACAGGGACAGACGACACTGGGTAGCAGCATCGTCAGCACTAGCCACAACGGGCTTCCCCTGCCCGATGTGCAAGAGATTATGTGCTTCCAGAATTGGCCTACATAGCCACTTGAGGACATCACATGTGACTAGCACAGCATCGTCATCGTCGGATACGACGGACTACCAACATATGTATATATATGTATATATGTGTGTGTGTGTGTGTGTGTGTGTGTGTGTGTGTGTGTGTGTGTGTGTGTGTGTGTGTGTGTGTGTGTGTGTGTGTGTGTGTGTGTGTGTGTGTGTGTGTGTGTGTGTGTGTGTGTGTATGTATGTATAATTATGTATGTATATTTATTCCTAAATGCAACCTACGCAGACACCTCGGTCATGACATATAGATTATACAACATCCGAAAAACTCCAAAAACAATGCTTTCAAAGCCACTGAAATATGTTTTGGTACAAATAATTCTACATATCATTATATTTCTGCTAATGATACGTATATTGCCAGTTTCAATTTTAAATTAAAACATATTAAGTATGGCTTTGGTCTGCATAAGAAACAGCGGTGAGCCTAAAGCGACAAAACAGTATTATTGGTCTGCGTATACGGAATAGACATCGTTCTTATGAACACCTTCGTATGTTATTTTAATACGAACTTGTTTCAAACGTAAACATCCTACTAAGTGCATTCTTTCGTGATTTCTGTGAAGACATATAAACGTATATACAGTGTACATTCAAACTCCAAATACACAGCAGGCCACCAACAGTCACCTTTGTTGCATACACTGGACGGTGTTTGCCGTTTGGACATTTAGTAGCCAAATAGATGTACGCACTCGGTCGGAATAGGGCTATAGGTTGGATAACCAACGAAAATTTACAGTTTGGAAAATTATTGAAGACATTTCTGTTCTCAAACTAATATAATCAGACATCATTTAAACTTTGCATTATTCATGCATATAGTTTTAATAATTGTTTAGTCTTATTTAACTCAGAATCACATTTTAGTATCTAATCAAATTATTTAATGTAAATTTAGGCTTTTATTGTTGAGTAATTTTTTATTTATATTTTTTTCCAGTAGGTTCAGCTGTCCAGCACTTTTACTAATCGTTTATTTTATCATTGCATTTACCCGTAATTTTACTATACTTAGATATATATATATATATATATATATATATATATATATATATATATATATATATATATATAGACAGTATATACTAGGATTTTATTTGCTAATTTTATTTATTTTCTTATTTATTCTCTTAAATGTGTTTTTATGCTTCTTAGATGATTGCCAATTTGTAAACACCCGTGAACGGGGGTCATTAGTCCCGGATTTGATGGTGTATAAATAAAGTTTATTATTATTATTATTAAAATGTAATTCGGATTTTAGTAGAATTTCAAAGACAGATTTCAACCGAGTGTGACGTGTCTGCAAAACTTGTGAATCGGCGAGAGATAGGTGGTATCGCAGCAGTGTGGATTAGCCGCATTATTCTTGATTCTGTAGCTATGTCAACTGGTGAAGTAAGTTTATCTAGTGCTATAAACCATTTTTCGAAATACACTACTACTCTGGTGACATAAATGAACACTGGCATTCTATTAAAACACATTTGCGTGATACCAACCGACATTTAGAGTGACACTTTAGTTTAGAGTTGAGACAGATTGACAAACAGGCTCATACCGACAGACCGACATACATACAGACCTGCAAGCATGGACGCACGCACGCAAGCATGCAAACACATGCACACATACATATATGCGAACATACATACACACATACATACATACATACACACACACACACACACACACACACACACACACACACACACACACACACACACAAACACACACACACACACACACACACATACATACGTACATACATACATACATAGAAACAGACGGACGGACGGACATACATAAAGACCAATATACCTTGCTGGCTGTCCGACTGGCATCAATGGCTACGTCACTTCTGGTGTGTCCTAAACCTATTACAACCACCCTCTTCCTCTTGTAGCCTTCCAGGCCCTTGTGCTCTATGGCGTGAAATACCCTCCCTTTGAATGACTTCAGACCGGGAATATCCGGCCAGTGTGGCTGGGTATTTAGCCCATTGCAGACGAGGACGGCGTCAAATGTACTCGTCTTCACTTTGCCACTTTTAAGATCTTTCACTTCGACCGTCCATCGTCCGGTGGAATCATAATCAGTCGCCGGCTCTACCCGGGTGACGTCCTGGTTGTACGTGATGTATTTCTCGAGGTCAAAGGTCGCAGCGTACGATTTGAGATACGCCAGTATGGCACTGTATTTTTATAAATAAAACAGAACACAACTTTTGACTGTGTTTAAAAATGGTATTTAGAAGTTACCAAAATTAGTGTAACATTATTGAAATAAATGAACAATTACTACATTTCGAGGCTATATTTGGCGGAGATAGATCGTAGAAATTGGTGGTGTAAAAAATTGTAAAAAACAAGTGGAATTACTGATTGATAAGTATTATTTTTGCCTTAATATCATTCATAAAGTTGCAATAACCATATATTGAGTAGCAGTTGTGCTTAAAGTTAGTTATTAAAGTATTTTAGAACACCTTAGTATAGTGAGTGATAATAGGGTAACTCGCTTAGGCGGCTTAGCCTTCGAAAAGTTGTAAACAAGATTTAACAAACCTGATTATGTGGTAGAATATATAGGAGATAAAATAACAACCATCAAACTACTTACATAAGATAATATCTGTGTAAGCCAGTACTTGCTATATATTTTGGTTAGGTAGCATTGTTGTTAAAATTAAGCAAGGGCGATAGTCGGGCGGCGTAACCTAAATAAATAAAGCAGCCTAACATAACGTAATTAATTGTATTTAAATTAGGTCACTACCGGTGATGTTAGCGTTCGTGTTAGGATAAATAGTCGGCTGTGTAATTGAAATTTGTAACCTAAAGTGTGCTGTAGTACACAGGAAACAGTCTTTATAAAGACTAAGTTAGTTAAGTTATTAAATCAATTCTGATCGGGATATGGCGCCTTGCAAGCGGCAAGTCAAGGCAAAGCGACACTTGGTGTGCGATCACTGCCACAGCTGGGTAGATTTTGCATTGTCCGGGTGTGAAAAGTCATGGGCAGAAACCATGGAGGAAGGATTCACCTTTCAGTGCATTGGATGTTGGAAGGTGGAGTGTTTGCAGAAGGAGATAGTTAGGTTGACAGATATTGTGAAGGGAATGGAGATGGGAATTAGCAAGGAGGCAGGTCGAATGGAAAGAGACGACAGGGAGAGAGGTGAGGATACTGCAAGACTGAAGGAGAATAGCAGTGGCAAGAAAACTGAGGAAAGGAGATTGAGAGGAGAGAAGGTGATTGGAGGGGAAGAAATTGGAAAATCGACAACAGAAAACGTGACAAGCGTGAAGGTGACAGGGAAGAAAGTGACTGTAGAGAAGGAGGGAGGGAAGATGGAACGGGAGAGGAGAGAGGAAAATGAGACGGGACGAAAGAAGAAGGGACGATAGAAGGAAGTGAGAGCAAATGTGATAGAAGAGAAGTCGATAAAAGGGACGCTGACAGGAGGAAAGGTGACAAGAGAAAAAGCGACAGGAAAGAATGGATCGGAAGAGAATGTGACAGGAGAGAAGACGGCAGGGAGGAAAGACAACAACCAGACAGATGCAAACCGAAGAAGGAGCTATTCTAAGGCAGTGATTGAGGGGGCAATGAGGAAAGAGAGGGTGTTTATGGGTGATTCCATTATGAGAAAGACGGACAAGACACTGAGCGAGGGGAAGGACATCGTTGTTTGTTTACCGGGGGCTAGGATTGAACATATAACTGACAGGGTAGAGAAGATATTGGGACATGGCAAGGGGGGGTCTATACTGGTACATGTAGGAACAAATAATGCAGACAGGGAGGGAACAACTGCGATAGTACAGAAATATAGACAGTTAGTGAGGAAGCTAAAGAAGACGAGAGTCGAACAGGTTATTTTGTCAGGAATTTTGCCAGTAATGGGAGGAAGGGGGGCAACGTATAGAAACTGCAAGAGGATGGCGATCAATGCACTAGCTGAGCAGATGTGTGAAGAAGAGGGGGTGGGATTCACAGATTTATGGGGATACTTTGTTGGGAGGGAAGATATGTACATGAGAGATGGCCTCCATCTTAGTGGAAATGGGGCAGCAGTTTTCTCAGAGAATCTGCTGCAATCTGTTGAGAGTGGGACAGGTTGCATCTGTTTAAACTAGATTCGCAGGGGGGACTCACAGAAAAGCCTGAAAATGGAGGCATAGATAAAGACAGCACAAATAAATCAACAAATAACAGTCTGGAAAACTCTTCTGAAGCTGGATATAAATGTGTTTGTTTAAATGCAAGGAGTATAGTAAACAAAAGAAATGAACTAAACATTATGGTAGAAGATATTGACCCTCATATAATAGGTATAACCGAATCCTGGACCACCACCGATATATCAGATGCTGAATTGGGACTGACAGAATATGTAATGTTTAGAAAAGATAGAATAGGAAGAAAGGGAGGTGGAGTTATTTTAAATATTAAAGAATCTATTCAGGCTTATGAAATAAAATTAGAAAGAGAAGCAGATTGCGAAGAAGCTGTTTGGTGTAACATAGTTACAGGAAACTCAACGTTAACAGTTGGGTTAGTTTATCGAAGTCCAAACATAAGCATAGAAGAGAATGAAAAAATACAAAACGCTATAAGGGAAGTAAGCAAACGGGACTGTATTATTATGGGGGATTTTAACCATGGGCATATACCATGGAAATCTCTACAGAGTATGGGGAGAGAGGACCACAAGTTTTTAGTTTTAGTTCAAGATACATTCCTTTCTCAACATGTGCTAGAACCAACCAGGGGTGAGAATGTGTTAGACATAGTTTTGTCCTCACATAATGAATTAGTTGACAATGCCAAGATATGTGAGCCACTGGGGAGTAGCGATCACAACCAGATACATTTTACCATCAAAGTAAAATCAGAAAGGAATAGCAAAAAGCAGTATAGGAGAAATTTCCACAAAGGAAGGTATAAGGACATGAGGAAATATTTAGCAACGATAGACTGGAATAAGACGCTGAAAAATAATACGGCAACAGAATGCTGGAATATATTAAAGAGTGAAATTAAGTGCATAATCGATACATTTTTACCCTTCAAAAAACAAAGAAAACGGTCCAAAAAGAAACACTTATCGAAAGAAGCCATTAGAAAAATTAAGTATTAACAAATGATGTGGAAGTCATATAGATGTACTGGAAATGAGGAAGACTACAACAATTATAAAGAAGCACTTAACCAAGCTACAGCTGAAATTATAAATTCAAAGAGAAGCTATGAACAACAATTAGCTAGTAATATAAAACATGACAGCAAGAGTTTTTATGCGTATGTTCGAAGCAAACAGAAAGTTCAAGATAAGGTCGGTCCTCTAGAAGATAGTGCTGGAAATATAATATCAGAGGGATTCATAATGGCAGAAGACCTGAATGAGTACTTTAGTTCAGTGTTTACCAGGGAAGATATTAGTTCACTGCCAATACCATAGGCTAGTTCAAGGGGGCAGATTCAGACTATTTAGGACAATTAATTGTAACCCCGGAAATGGTAGCTAAGAAAATAAGGGCTATGAAGGAGAATAAATCACCTGGAGTGGATGGTATTCCACCCAAACTACTAATGGAAATTGTAGAACAAATTAGCATACCACTTGCAACAGTTTTCAACTTGTCATTAGAAGAGGGAGTGGTTCCTTTAGAATGGAAAGAAGCAAACATTATACCGTTATTCAAAAAAGGTTCGAGAAACAAGTCAGAGAACTATAGACCAGTGAGTTTAACATCAGTGATTTGTAAATTATTAGAAAGTCTAATTAAAGATCACATGGTGGATTTTCTTGTTAAACAAAACTTGATAAACCCATCTCAACATGGTTTTTTTAAAACGAGGTCATGCTTAACAAATATGTTATGTTTTTTGGAAGACATCACTAAGTGAGTAGATGAGGGATCACCAGTAGATATCGTCTACTTAGATTTTCAAAAAGCTTTTGACAAAGTACCACATCAAAGATTACTGCTTAAACTAAAGGCCCATGGCATAGGAAATGGTATAATAAACTGGATAGAACAATGGCTAATTGACAGAAGACAACGTGTAATAGTTGATGGGGAGGCTTCAAACTGGAAATCGGTATTGAGTGGGGTACCACAGGGATCAGTATTAGGTCCTATATTATTCTTAATATACATCAACGATTTGGATGATGAAATAACAAGCAAGGTGTTGAAATTTGCGGATGATACAAAAGTGTTTAGAAGGATTAAAAGTGATGGAGATAGACAGGATTTACAAGATTATCTTGACAGGTTGACCAAATGGTCTGAAAAGTGGCAAATGATGTTCAATTTTGGGAAATGTAAATGCCTCCACATAGGACATGGGAACGAAGAGGTAGAATATACAATGGGGGGTACTGTACTAAGTACTACTGTAAAAGAAAAGGACTTAGGGTTAACCGTTAGTGCTGATATGAAGATTTCAGAGCAGTGCGGAATTGCAGCTTCAAAGGGAAATCAAATCCTTGGATTAATTAGGCGAAACATAACGTATAAGGAAAAAGAGCTAATAATACCGCTGTACAAAACAATAGTTAGGCCTCATTTAGAATATTGTATTCGAGCGTGGAGGCCATATCGCAGGAAGGACATAGATATGCTAGAAAGAGTGCAGAGGAGAGCAACTAAAATGATACCAAATCTGAGGGATCTTAGTTATAAAATACGCCTAAAAAAATGCGGTTTAACAACACTAGAGACCAGGAGATTGAGAGGAGATCAGATAGAAGTGTTTAAAATACTGAAGCGTTATGAAAATATTGATAGAAATATGTTTTTCTCAGTTAAGAAAGATAGAAGGACTAGAGGACATGATCTTGCATTAGCAAAGGAGCAGAGTAGATTGGATATAAGAAAGTTTTCATTTTCACAAAGGACTGTAAATGAATGGAACAGATTACCTGCTGATTATGTGGGTGCTAGTAGCGTGAATATGTTTAAAAATAAAATCGACACATACCTCAGACGGGCGGGATACACATAGATAAAAAGGTCGGACTCTCGATAAGCCAAGGGCTTCCTTGTCCACCTGCTACCTAGAGTTAATTCTCTGGGTGGCAATCTTGTTAAATCTCTTGTTACATATGTGGAAAAGAGTTCGCGCATATTGAACATGGAAAGCGCACTACTTACCTAGCTACACCACCTGGCCGTGTAGCTTGCACACAGTACTTCGACGTAAGTACAGACGTAACTTCGCTAGGGGATGATTTCCACTATCTAGCCAATGAACAAATATTGCAATGAACATTTCAAAGTGGCGGCCTAATGGCCATTTTGGATTTTGTATCTAGATATCATGATTATTTTATCAAAATGGAAACGATGTTAAGTTTCTACAGTGTTCTTTGTTCTAAAATGTTCATTCGATCCCTGCACAAATTACAGGGTTTTCAATGTAGTTATCTATTAACTCACACATTGTGAACTTTGACCTTTATATACCTTTACCTAGGCCACCCAGACTGGTTTCCACCTCCAAAATATGTTCTCTGGACCTATGCAAAATGTATTTTTTTTAAATCATTGCCTTAGCCATTTCTGCCACTGTGTTTTTCTTAAGCCGCCACGTTACTGTCTGTATCAGGTAATGATATTTCTAGAAAAATAAACGAATAGCTCAACAACAACCCTATGCAGTGTTTAGTATCTACATGTGACGTACCTGTGTGACATATAATTTGAGTAATGTCTCGGCATTGGGAAGTCGCTATAGGCCAACATCTCTTTGCTATTGTTCGTTGACATCGTAGGATACACACAGACACGCCCACCCCCGGCCGTGTAGTACCACAAGCCGCCCAGTTCGCTTGACCGCTCGAAACATGTCGGACTCAGGCCCTCGTCCTGGCAGCACTTGATGGCAGTCAGTCCACTAGCCCCTGCACCTACTACGGCCACCGTTCTCACATCCGGCATCGTTATTCTACAAGTGGTTGCATAACTGAATGTAATTAATGTGAGTTGAACACGTTGATCATATCATGTCGTAGGGTTACGCATTGCCACCAGAAAACGTTAACGGTTGTGTTTGAAATAATAACTCCTAGTTTTTATTGGAACACAAACATCAATGTTGACACACCCCGGCTGACTGTAGTGTAGTTTACCCAAGTATAGATGTTGTAACCATTGAAGTTAGAGTATCTGGGGTCATAAGGCCCACTTTTTCGTGAAATCCTTTTAATTTAATTTGGCTATAACTCTGGTGTATTGGATGCAACACATATTTCTTTATCATAGCTATATACTACCTCTTGAAATTTGTAATGTCCAATATCACAGAACAGTAGTAGCCGTTTTATCGGAGGTACTAAAAGGTGGCTTTTCATCATACGGGCGGGGCAAAACACCCACCAGCGGGAGTTATAGGTTATTTATTCTCATTCAGTTATTTCTGTACCGATTTCACTGTACAAAAAGCTGCTATTTTTTAACACATGAGCATAACGGAAAGTTACTCCGTACCACATTCATAGTTAAATGTATGTACGTATGTATGTATGTGTTTATAAATGTATGTGTGTATGAATATAATGTACTTTTTTTTTAATATGTACGTACGTTACCTTAATTGTCAATTAATTTAATGAGACTTTAATCTGAAATTTCACAAGTACGTTTGGATTAAACTAGTTGTTATGTATTATTATGCACATACAGACCTATTCAGCTAATTTACTCAGTTTTATAGTTATAATGTTTGCATGAATGTATGTATGTACGTATATATGCATGTACGGACGTATGCATGTATGCATTCATGCATGCATGTATATACGTGTGCAGATATGTATGTATCTGTATCTGTATTCTGACTGGCAAAATGTCACGCCAGTGCGCATGATGGCTCTTATGGATTAATTTTTTACATGTTGGGCTAAACTAATCTGGAATGAATTCAGTGATGTACTTGATACAATGCTTGGAGGTAGAGAATTCCACTCTTTTATTGTGACTGGGAAAAAGCTATTTCCAAATATGTTTGTCGAGTGCCTGATTTGTACTAACTGTTTATTATGTTTACGTGAGCATCTGGTTTTGCGTTTGATGTATTGATCTAGTGGGATATCTATGAGGTTATGTTCCATTTTATATAATAGTTTTTGGGTTTTTCTTCGTGTTTGGAGGGTGTCCCACTGGAGATCTTTAAGGAGTTGTGTTACCGTTCTTGGCTCTCTAGAATAGTTGTTCTTACAAAATCTGGCGGCTTATCTCTGGGTTCTTTCTATGAGTTTGATATTTCTTAGGCAATGTAGATTTAACAAGATTGCCACCCAGAGAATTAACTCTAGGTAGCAGGTGGACAAGGAAGCCCATGGCTTATCGAGAGTCCGACCTTTTATCTATGTGTATCCCGCCCGTCTGAGGTATGTGTCGATTTTATTTTTAAACATATTCACGCTACTAGCACCCACATAATCAGCAGGTAATCTGTTCCATTCATTTACAGTCCTTTGTGAAAATGAAAACTTTCTTATATCCAATCTACTCTGCTCCTTTGCTAATGCAAGATCATGTCCTCTAGTCCTTCTATCTTTCTTAACTGAGAAAAACATATTTCTATCAATATTGTCATAACCCTTCAATATTTTAAACACTTCTATCTGATCTCCTCTCAATCTCCTGGTCTCTTTTTTAGGCGTATTTCATAACTAAGATCCCTCAGATTTGGTATCATTTTAGTTGCTCTCCTCTGCACTCTTTCTAGCATATCTATGTCCTTCCTGCGATATGGCCTCCATGCTTGAATACAATATTCTAAATGAGGCCTAACTATTGTTTTGTACAGCGGTATTATTAGCTCTTTTTCCTTATACGTTATGTTTCGCCTAATTAATCCAAGGATTTGATTTCCCTTTGAAGCTGCAATTCCGCACTGCTCTGAAATCTTCATATCAGCACTAACGGTTAACCCTAAGTCCTTTTCTTTTACAGTAATACTTAGTACAGTACCCCCCATTGTATATTCTACCTCTTCGTTCCCATGTCCTATGTAGAGGCATTTACATTTCCCAAAATTGAACATCATTTGCCACTTTTCAGACCATTTGATCAACCTGTCAAGACCATATTGTAAATGCTGTCTATATCCATCACTTTTAATCCTTCTAAACACTTTTGTATCATCCGCAAATTTCAACACCTTGCTTGTTATTTCATCATCCAAATCGTTGATGTACATGTATATTAATAATAATACAGGACCTAATACTGATCCCTGTGGTACCCCACCCAATACCGATTTCCAGTTTGAAGCCTCCCCATCAACTACTACACGTTGTCTTCTATCAATCAGCCATTGTTCTATCCAGTTTATTATACCATTTCCTATGCCATGGGCCTTTAGTTTAAGCAGTAATCTTTGATGTGATACTTTGTCAAAAGCTTTTTGAAAATCTAAGTAGACGATATCTACTGGTGATCCCTCATCTAACCAATTAGTGATGTCTTCCAAAAAACATAACATATTTGTTAAGCATGACCTCGTTTTAAAAAAACCATGTTGAGATGGGTTTATCAAGTTTTGTTTAACAAGAAAATCCACCATGTGATCTTTAATTAGACTTTCTAATAATTTACAAATCACTGATGTTAAACTCACTGGTCTATAGTTCTCTGACTTGTTTCTCGAACCTTTTTTGAATAACGGTATAATGTTTGCTTCTATCCATTCTAAAGGAACCACTCCCTCTTCTAATGACAAGTTGAAAACTGTTGCAAGTGGTATGCTAATTTGTTCTACAATTTCCATTAGTAGTTGGGGTGGAATACCATCCACTCCAGGTGATTTATTCTCCTTCATAGCCCTTATTTTCTTAGCTACCATTTCCGGGGTTACAATTAATTGTCCTAAATAGTCTGAATCTGCCCCCTTGAACTATCCTATGGTATTGGCAGTGAACTAATATCTTCCCTGGTAAACACTGAACTAAAGTACTCATTCAGGTCTTCTGCCATTATGAATCCCTCTGATATTATATTTCCAGCACTATCTTCTAGAGGACCGACCTTATCTTGAACTTTCTGTTTGCTTCGAACATACGTATAAAAACTCTTGCTGTCATGTTTTATATTACTAGCTAATTGTTGTTCATAGCTTCTCTTTGAATTTATAATTTCAGCTGTAGCTTGGGTAAGTGCTTCTTTATAATTGTTGTAGTCTTCATCATTTCCAGTATATCTATATGACTTCCACATCATTTGTTTATACTACTTTTTTTTTCTCCATGATGCTGACGCATATTCAAGTATAGGGCGGACAAGGGTTGTGTAGGCTATGGACTTGATTTGGGTTGGGCATTTATTGAAATTTCTTCTAATAATTCCCAATGTCTGTTGTACTTTTTTGTGACTGAGTTGCTGTGTATTGTCCAATTTAATGTATTTGATATATGTATGCCAATATAACAGTGTGATTCAACAGATTTAAGTTGTTATCCGCAGAATGTGTAAAGATTTGGTGTCGGTTTTCTTGTCATTGTATAACATTTAGTGGGGTTGAATTTCATAAGCCACGTGTGTTGCCATTTCTCAAGTTTGAGCAGATCGTTTTGGAGGACAGATGTGTCTTGGTCAGTTGTAATCGGTGAATATAACAGGCAGTCGTCTGCAAAAAGGCGAACAGTTGAGGAAAGATTGTCTGGCAGGTCATTTATGTAAAGTAGGAAAAGTAGGGGCCCCAGTACTGTGCCCTGTGGTACCCCAGAAATGACTTGAGTTGATGTTGACTTAGATCCATTGATAACGACCTGTTGAGTTCTTCCTGTAAGGAAGCTATTTATCCATGATGATATTGGGCCTGTGATGCCATAGTGTTTGAGTTTGTGGATTAGTATTTTATGTGGAACTTTATCGAATGCTTTGGTGATGTCAAGGATGGCTATGTCTACAGATTTCTTCTCATCAAGTGATTTGCTTATGTCATGGATTGTTTGAATTAATTGTGTTTCAGTTGATCTTTTGGCACGGAAGCCATGTTGGTGGTCAGGTAGAATGTGGCGCAGTTCAAGGTGTTTCATAATGTGACTATGTATGATGTGTTCAAGAAGTTTAGAAACCACAGGTGTTAAGGATATTGGTCTGTAGTTAGATGTTTCTGCTCTACTTCCTTTCTTAAAAATTGCTGTTACATTGGCTTCTTTCCAGGTATTGGGGACTTGTCCAGAGTCAACAAATGATTGGACAATGTCATGGATTACTGGTGCTAGATGAGAGGCATATGTGTTTAAGAACCATGGTGGAATGCCATCTGGTCCTTGCGATTTAGAAATGTTGATTTTGGAAAGTTGATCAAGTACTCCTTTAAGTGTAATTGTTAGTTTGGGGATTTCTCCATGTGGACTTCTGGCCATATCTGGTAGAGTGGAATTTCCTTCGTGTGTGAAGACACTTTGGAACTGATTGTTTAAGGCTTCTGCTTTATGTTTGTCGTCGCTAATGATGTTACCCGCAAGGTTAAGGTCCCCAAAACCCAGGTTATCCTGTCTAAGTTTATAAATGAAGCTCCAAAATGATTTAGGTTTCTCTGTTATTGTTGTTGTCAGGAATTGACTTATGTAGGATAGTCTAGCAGAACGAAGGTGTTTATGCATGTTTCTCCTGATGTCACATAATTCTTTCCAGTCTTCTGGATTTCTAGTTCTTTTTGCTTTGTTATATAGCTGTTTCTTTCTTTTGCACATTTTCTTTAAATCTTTATTGAACCAGGGAAGATTGTGTCTTGAAGTAGTAAGACGGTGCGGTACATATTGGTTCATAATGTTGATGATTTTCGTGGAAACAAGATTCCACTTGTCATTGACTGTCATGTTTTGGTTTTGAGAGGAGTATTCATGTGTAAAGTTTTCAAGAGATTTCTGGATGTTAATATTGTCGGCTTTATTTCTAATGAAGACTTTACGTTTCGGAAGATGTTTGCGTTTGGGCGAGATGTTTACATCAATAATGACTGTGCTATGGTCTGCTATTCCGTCTACTACATTTATCTTCTTTATTAACCCAGGTCTATTGGTGAAGACAAGATCAAAAATATTGTTGGCATTTCCCTATCTGTGCGTGGGTTCCTTGACATGTTGGATCAGACCATGTTCCTCTGTAAGAGAGAGTAATTTATTGGCAGCAGTTGTACTGTATCCATTGTTAGTTGTGACTTGGTGAATTTCCCAATTGATGTTAGGGAGATTGAAATCGCCAGTAATTATGACATTATGTGTTGACCTTGTTACCTAGTTTAGAAAGGGCTAGGTCTAGTTCTTCGATTTGAGTTCCATGAGAGTCATTTGGGGCACGATAGAGGGTACACATGATTATTGGTTTCATTCCTGTTATCTGGGTTTCAGTCCAAATGCTCTCACTGTTAGTGTCTAGGTCTGGTAGGTGGCTTGTTATGAGGTCATCTTTTGATATTTGAAATACCCCCCTCCAGTAGTGTCTGTTTCTCTGTCCTTTCTAAAGACGTTAAAGTTGCTTGAGAAAATTTCTCAATTTTTTATTGAGGGATCTAACCACGATTCAGTGCCACAGATGATGTCTGGGTTGTATAGATTGTTTAGTACTTCGATGTCTGAGGCTTTCTTTTTAACGCTTTGGCAGTTTATGAGGATGCATCTGAAGTTTGGTCTCTTTTTTGGTCTATATGCTTTCTTGCTATTAGTTGTATTGTTGTTGGTGGTTTCGTTTAGGTTATGACTGTTACTGTCCCGTGGATAAAAGGGATTTGCCTTTGGGATTTCTGTATCTCTGAAGAAAGAATTTGTGAAGTTGAAGTTGTTGCATTCGGGGCAGGCCCACGAACATGAGGAATTTATTAATCGTTTGTATCCATTGTCATCTATTGCACAGCATTGTGAGTGGATCCAGTTTAGGCACTGGTCGCACTGAATTGCTTTATGGTCATTTAGGACATCCCCATGGCAAATGCCACAGGGTGCTGAGCAACTTGAACAGTGCCATGGTATATTTTGGTTTCTGTAAGTGTTGTTAAATTCTTGCCTGGATATCCTGGCACATTTTATGTTTGTGGATTTATTACAATCATTACAAGTTAGGATGAGTGCATTAGACCTTAGTGATTTCTTACATGAGTGACATTTAGAGGGGCCTGGATTTAGTTGAACATCTCCTGATAGCATGATGCATAGAAGAATGGAGAATGTTGTTGTTGTCCTGGGTTTGTACGGTAGAGGAGTTATCAGTAATCCAGTGGAGGTGCTGGATTTGAGACATTTCAATTGGGCTATGGTTTCTCATATGGGACTGTAAATGTAGTAGGACGTGACAGAATGGATGTCTTGTCTAGCTTTGGCGTTGACATAGGTCTCGTTTGTGTTGCTCTGGAAACTCTCCAACTTTTTGAAATTGGGATCATTTAAAAACCTAAAAGTGATCTGCAGGCATAAAATCATGAACAGGGTACATCTAAAAGTGCATCTTGTAGGGGTATGTCGTACGGAGCCTGCCATGTCACCAACTCGAGTGGTAGTGGTTTAGAATTGATAAAACGGTCACGTAGTTATTAAGAAACACACCCACACTTAAAACGTGTACTGAGATAATATTAAAAAATAAAAGATAAATAATTATAAAATATATGTCCATCTAAACGGTTTAGTGACTAGTTGTTGTTGTTGCTGTTTTTTTACAGCCTACAATCCGGATTTGTAATAGTATGATACGTAAGCTTTATGTGAAAGTATATATTTACATGTGTGTATGTTGAACCAGCTCACACTGGTTCATGAGTCAAACTGAAAACCCAACTAACACGACACTTCCCTGTGTGCAGTCTGACTATGGACTGGTCTATGCACTCACTTATTGGTATACAGTTAATTGTGTTTACTGTTTATTTCAGCTTGGTTTCGGATAGTATATAAACAGAACTAGTAATGATAATAACATAGGTTTTACTTTGTCACTGGGAGAATGCACCGATTTATGAGTACGTATGTATGTATGTATGTAGGTATGTATGTATGTATGTATGTGTGTACATTTGTGCGGATGTTTTTGTCTATGTACAACTTATTTCATATTTCAATGGAGAAATACTTGAAATCATCCAAATTTGCATGTATTTAGTGCCTAATAGTTTATGAGTGAATATGTGTTTGTATGTTTCTTGTGTGTGAATGCGTGTATGTATGTTTGTTTGTATGTGCGTGCATGTGCTTGCATGTGCTTGCGTGTGCGTGTTTGTGCATGTGTGTGTTTGAGTGATTATATGTTTCCGTGTTTGCATGTGTATGTGCATTCGTATGGGGGAGTGAGTTGTGGGTGTATAGGATTGTTCGCGCGTGCGTGCGAATATGGGTGCACGTGTGTATTTGTTCGTGTGTGAATATATGAGTTCTTATGTACGTGTGTGTACTTATTTGTGCGTGCGTGCTTGCGTGCGTGTGTTTGTGTATGTCTGTGTGTGTGAGTGTATGTGCGTGTCTGTGTGCGTTTGTGCGTGCGAGCGTGCGCGCGCGTGTGTGTGCGTATGTGCGTGTGTGTGTTTGTGTGCGTGTGTATACATGTGAATGTGCACGGACTGTATGCTAGGCCGTATATGTTGTACATCCGAGCACTATTATACGGAACTTACCAGAGAAAGTGTAACGATGTTTCTTGACACTGAAGTCGCAGCGATCTAAGAGCTACGGTAACTAGGCCATACGCACTGACACAACTACTTACATCTTGGCTGCTTCAGTTTCGGAAATACCATTGCAGCTTGTAAGGGTGTTGGTTTCAAACACTGTATTCGTGAGTTCAAGAATAATATCATGCCTCCCAACATCTCAAATAAGATTGAATCAGTTGATAATTACGCATCGTTCCCTGGTGACTAAATGATTCGACGGCTTTATAATCTCGACTTTTGCTACTATAAACTTTGCTTTACTATCCCGGGCGAGATTGTAGTATATTCTGAAGGCGCTGTGATACGCCTGCGCGGGTTGTCATCTCGGCCTGTCGTCGACCTCAGATCTGATGTATGCGATGTTCGAGTGTGCTAGAAGGTCATTGACATAAAAAAAATCCACTGGCGCAAAGTTGCGTGCGTGGTTATTTATGTTCAAGTGTAAACAACGTCCGAGGCACACACGCGCCGAGAATACACGCGGGGCACATAAGTCCGAATTGATATGGCTGTGTAGCTGTGTGCCTGACATTTAAAACCCAGGCAATGGTTATCAATCAAATTGTCCGGAGAGTTTATTTGGGGTCATACACATTGGTCGTTACCTTATTCAGGGATATCACACCAAGAGTGGCTTTATTGTTGGGCACTGTGGGCGATTGCTGCAACCGTCTATGGTGGGATGCCGTAGTATAGTCATTATAACATCGAAATCTCATTCGAAGGAACCCGGATTCGAATTATCTATGTAGTGTTTCGTAGACTGGACAGTTGTGTTCATCCCACGGTGGAGCTGTTCACTCAGCTGTATAACTGAATATCTAGATCGAAGAAGAATGGAAATGGGAAGAGGGGGCAGATGATGGAAGACTAATGGGAGAAAGAAGAGACCAAGAGGTTCAGTTGTTGTGTTATGCCCGACTTTCATCGTTATGGGGCAGAGAACAAGGAAGAAGACAATGTTGTCTGCAGCTTCTAAACCACCAGCTGCCGTTCAAACACTATCCTCCGAGATCGTCATCAAGACCTTCACCGGACAACGCCATCGACTGTGTTTCACTGGTGTTAGTTTTACACGTACATGCTCTGTTATAGGGTTGATTCACACGTATTGCATCGGGCTAGCACAGCGACCGTAACCCAATCATATGCCAACCGTCGGTGCACCGTTGGCTCAATGTTGGCAATTTTGGTTAGTGCAACGGTACTTTGCTCTTTGGTTAAACTTTGCCACAACCTAGCAACATCACGTAACTGCATATAACATATAGTCTATAGTGTTGTGTTTGTTTTTATTCGTCGGTAAAAAAGGGAAAAAGGTCAAGTTATTAGTTATTACTTTGTTGATAGGTGGCGAAAACCGCTGATTATGTTAGGTTTTCCAGAATTCAGAAGTTTAACATGTCGTTTCGTTTAGGTTTTGGCGGTAGAAAGTTCTAGAATGTTTCACGTCACCACAAAAATTAAATTTATTGTTTGCTTTATCAAAAGGACGCGAGGCGATATATTGCGGGATGGTGCGGTTGTGATATTGAGCCAGGAGGTTGTGTCGAGAATACTCGAAAATGTATTTCGATATTTGGCCGGGCAGGTGGCCCGCACTTGTATAGAAATGTAATTATGAGTTGCGTACGTTGTTTTTTCTATTAGGGTTAGCTATGTAGAAATAAGAATGATGTCCAAAAGGGCATACATTTAGTTAGGATTTATAATGCCACACAGTCACTGACTTAGTCGTTGATATCAATTCGGGCGCTAGACTCGTGAATTCCGTAAAGATGTGAGATCCGTCAACTGAAAACCAAGCTCTTCATACTCGCCAACATACCGAAACAGCCGAGAATCTTCGAACGTTCGTACGTCAGTGCATTGATCAATTTCAACATTACTATTTGACCAACATGAATATCAATCGTGATATAACCTTTGTTAAGGTTTGAGCTTTAACTCTACAGACGTTTGTACGAGTAAGAATTATAATTCATTTAATTATGTAAACTTTATTGATGTTGATTGTCGTATTCCCTTGAACATAAATAACCATGCACACAACTTTGCGCCAGTGGATTTTTTTTATGTCAACGATCTTAATGACCGACTAGCACACTCGAACATCGCAAACATCAGATCTGAGGTCGACGACAGGCCGAGATGACAACCCGCGCAGGCGTATCACAGCGCCTTCAGAATCTACCACAATCTCGCCCGGGATAGTAAAGCAAAGTTTATAGTAGCAAAAGTCGAGATTATAAAGCCGTCGAATCATTTAGTCACCAGGGAACGATGCGTAATTATCAACTGATTCAATCTTATTTGAGATGTTGGGAGGCATGATATTATTCTTGAACTCACGAATACAGTGTTTGAAACCAACACCCTTACAAGCTGCAATGGTATTTCCGAAACTGAAGCAGCCAAGATGTAAGTAGTTGTGTCAGTGCGTATGGCCTAGTTACCGTAGCTCTTAGATCGCTGCGACTTCAGTGTCAAGAAACATCGTTACACTTTCTCTGGTAAGTTCCGTATAATAGTGCTCGGATGTACAACATATACGGCCTAGCATACAGTCCGTGCACATTCACATGTATACACACGCACACAAACACACACACGCACATACGCACACACACGCGCGCGCACGCTCGCACGCACAAACGCACACAGACACGCACATACACTCACACACACAGACATACACAAACACAGACAAGAATTTAACAACACTAACAGAAACCAAAATATACCATGGCACTGTTCAAGTTGCTCAGCACCATGTGGCATTTGCCATGGGGATGTCCTAAATGACCATAAAGCAATTCAGTGCGACCACTGCCTAAACTGGATCCACTCACAATGCTGTGCAATAGATGACAATGAATACAAACGATTAATAAATTCCTCATGTTCGTGGGCCTGCCCCGAATGCAACAACTTCAACTTCACAAATTCTTTCTTCAGAGATACAGAAATCCCAACGGCAAATCCCTTTTATCCACGGGACAGTAACAGTCATAACCTAAACGAAACCACCAACAACAATACAACTAATAGCAAGAAAGCATATAGACCGAAAAAGAGACCAAACTTCAGATGCATCCTCATAAACTGCCAAAGCGTTAAAAAGAAAGCCTCAGACATCGAAGCACTAAACAATCTACACAACCCAGACATCATCTGTGGCACTGAATCATGGTTAGATCCCTCAATAAAAAAATGAGAAATTTTCTCAAGCAACTTTAACGTCTTTAGAAAGGACAGAGAAACAGACACTACTGGAGGGGAGTATTTCAAATATCAAAAGATGACCTCATAACAAGCCACCTACCAGACCTAGACACTAACAGTGAGAGCATTTGGACTGAAACCCAGATAACAGGAATGAAACCAATAATCATGTGTACCCTCTATCGTGCCCCAAATGACTCTCATGCAACTCAAATCGAAGAACTAGACCTAGCCCTTTCTAAACTAGGTAACAAGGTCAACACATAATGTCATAATTACTGGCGATTTCAATCTCCCTAACATCAATTGGGAAATTCACCAAGTCACAACTAACAATGGATACAGTACAACTGCTGCCAATAAATTACTCTCTCTTACAGAGGAACATGGTCTGATCCAACATGTCAAGGAACCCACGTACAGACAGGGAAATGCCAACAATATTTTAGATCTTGTCTTCACCAATAGACCTGGGTTAATAAAGAAGATAAATGTAGTAGACGGAATAGCAGACCATAGCACAGTCATTATTGATGTAAACATCTCGCCCAAACGCAAACATCGTCCGAAACGTAAAGTCTTCATTAGAAATAAAGCCGACAATATTAACATCCAGAAATCTCTTGAAAACTTTACACATGAATACTTCTCTCAAAACCAAAACATGACAGTCAATGACAAGTGGAATCTTGTTTCAACGAAAATCATCAACATTATGAACCAATATGTACCGCACCGTCTTACTACTTCAAGACACAATCTTCCCTGGTTCAATAAAGATTTAAAGAAAGTGTGCAAAAGAAAGAAACAGCTATATAACAAAGCAAAAAGAACTAGAAATCCAGAAGACTGGAAAGAATTCTGTGACATCAGGAGAAACATGCATAAACACCTTCGTTCTGCTAGACTATCCTACATAAGTCAATTCCTGACAACAACAATAACAGAGAAACCTAAATCATTTTGGAGCTTCATTTATAAACTTAGACAGGATAACCAGGGTATTGGGGACCTTAACATTGCGGGTAACATCATTAGCGACGACAAACATAAAGCAGAAGCCTTAAACAATCAGTTCCAAAGTGTCTTCACACACGAAGGAAATTCCACCCTACCAGATATGACCAGAAGTCCAAATGGAGAAATCCCCAAACTAACAATTACACTTAAAGGAGTACTTGATCAACTTTCCAAAATCAACATTTCTATATCGCAAGGACCAGATGGCAATCCACCATGGTTCTTAAACACATATGCCTCTCATCTAGCACCAGTAATCCATGACATTTTCCAATAATTTGTTGACTCTGGACAAGTCCCCAATACCTGGAAAGAAGCCAATGTAACAGCAATTTTTAAGAAAGAAAGTAGAGCAGAAACATCTAACTACAGACTAATATCCTTAACACCTGTGGTTTCTAAACTTCTTGAACACATCATACATAGTCACATTATGAAACACTTTGAACTGCGCCACATTCTACCTGACCACCAACATGGCTTCCGTGCCAAAAGATCAACTGAAACACAATTAATTCAAACAATCCATGACATAAGCAAATCACTTGATGAGAAGAAATCTGTAGACATGGCCATCCTTGATTTCACCAAAGCATTCGATAAAGTTCCACATAAAAGACTAATCCACAAACTCAAACACTATGGCATCACAGGCCCAATATCATCATGGATAAATAGCTTCCTTACAGGAAGAACTCAACAGGTCGTTATCAATGGATCTAAGTCAACATCAACTCAAGTCATTTCTGGGGTACCACAGGGCACAGTACTGGGGCCCCTATTTTTCCTACTTTACATAAATGACCTGCCAGACAATCTTTCCTCAACTGTTCGCCTTTTTGCAGACGACTGCCTGTTATATTCACCGATTACAACTGACCAAGACACATCTGTCCTCCAAAACGATCTGCTCAAACTTGAGAAATGGCAACACACGTGGCTTATGAAATTCAACCCCACTAAATGTTATACAATGACAAGAAAACCGACACCAAATCTCTACACATTCTGCGGACAACAACTTAAATATGTTGAATCACACTGTTATATTGGCATACATATATCAAATACAACAAAAAAAGTACAACAGACATTGGGAATTATTAGAAGAAATTTCAATAAATGCCCAACCCAAATCAAGTCCATAGCCTACACAACCCTTGTCCGCCGTATACTTGAATATGCGTCAGGGATCCACATTGCCTAAGAAATATCAAACTCATAGAAAGAACCCAGAGACAAGCCGCCAGAATTTGTAAGAACAACTATTCTAGAGAGCCAAGAACGGTAACACAACTCCTTAAAGATCTCCAGTGGGACACCCTCCAAACACGAAGAAAAACCCAAAAACTATTATATAAAATGGAACATAACCTCATAGATATCCCACTAGATCAATACATCAAACGCAACACCAGATGCTCACGTAAACATAATAAACAGTTAGTACATATCAGGCACTCGACAAACATATTTGGAAACAGCTTTTTCCCAGTCACAATAAAAGAGTGGAATTCTCTACCTCCAAGCATTGTATCAAGTACATCACTGAATTCATTCCAGATTAGTCTAGCCCAACATGTAAAAAATTTATCCATAAGAGCCATCATGCGCACTGGCGTGATATGTCCATAGGACATTTTGCCAGTCAGAATACAGATACAGATACATACATATCTGCACACGTATATACATGCATGCATGAATGCATACATGCACACGTCCGTACATGCATATATACGTACATACATACATTCATGCAAACATTATAACTATAAAAGTGAGTAAATGAGCTGAAAAGGTCTGTATGTGCATAAGAATACATAACAACTAGTTTAATCCAAACGTACTTGTGATTCGATGCACAACAATCCCAAAGACGCAGTTTGTCAGCAGAAATGGAAATAGTGTGTGTGACAATGACAGGATCCATGCTACGGCGCATGCAGCAGCGAATAATCATCATTGCACATTTTGTGAGATCTACCGACGGATATGTCATATATAGTTGAAGACTGGCTTCAAAACATATACGTCAGCAAGTCAGAAACTGATGCCTTCAAAGTGCCGAAATGTTCACCGAGTACAAACCACAACGTCACTGCCAGTAGGTGGTCCGACAGTTTCATGCTTCGGCCCAACACCAGGCTAATCAAACACCAATGCAAGACAAACTACATGTTTGAAACGTCATTACCACTGTCTCCATAATTTGGCGGGAACATTGGCGGGTCTAGATCGTTGAGAATTAGTGGTGCACAAAAAGCGAGTGGAATTATTGATCGATAAATATTATTCTTGCCTTGATGTTATTCATAAAGTAGCAGTAGGAATATATTGAGTAACAGTTGTGCTTAAATTTCGTTACATAAAATATTTTAGAAACTTTATTCTAGTGAGTGTTAATAGGTGAACTTAGGCTTCAATACGTTTGTAAACAAGATTTAACAAACCTGACTATGTGGTAGAATGTATAGGAGATAAAGTAACAAACGTAAAACTATTTACATAAGATAATATCCAAATAAGCCAGTACCTGCTATATATTTTGATTAGGTAACATTGTTATTAAAATTAAGCAAGTTTCATTCTTGACTGTTGCAGAAATTTAGGTGATTGCGTATGCGCAATTGTGTCTTTTGTTATGTTGGATAGGTTTTTAAAAAATTGTCAGTTATACCGTCCCCTGGCGTGTAAATTTTGAACTATAAAATACGTAAAATTAAAAGTGTTTCACAATATGTTTTACACATTTTTTTAATGCCTTCCGAGATCACTTACGTTAAGGAGATTATGACGTATTTTGGTGACGTGTTTAACAGTGATTGGTTGATAGGTATATGGCCATGTGATTTTTCATATTTCTATAAAAGCGCGGTGCTCCGCCAGCTGGATCGTCATTGGCATAACGACGGCACCATTGCTAACGTCATGTTGAAAACACCCTATTACCGCCCTCGCGGTGCAGCACACTCGAGCGACGAGGACGAGCCGATGGGCCGACCGATCATTCCGGTGAACAATCGCCTTTCCCCACTCTCGGTACCAGAAATCATGGACGTGGCAACTCTGGAAGCAAGGGTAAGCTCCGACGCCGTTATGAAGGTCAGAGATATTCTTACCGTACGCGTGCATACCCCCTTCTACATCGGGTGCAGATACTACAAGAAGCGTATGATGGTCGACGATAGGGGTCATTTGCAATGCGAACGACACGATTACGTGGCCACTGACAAACAGTTCATGGTGCGTAAGTTCTTTGTCGAGACAGCGACGAGTCACTGTATATGACTGAGTTTATTCGACCGGTGTACGGGTCTTCTCCTAAACGTGAATGCCGACACGTTTGCTGTTATGCACAAAACGATGCAGACTTACAAACTCAACTCATTGACGGGGACTCGTGTGTCCCTCACCATAACGAAAATTCGACGAGATACCTAAACACTACGGACGCTGCCGATGTCACTACTTCCGCCGACATCGCCGATGTCACAACGTTTGCTCCTGCCGATGTCACAACTTCTTCCGAACGACCAATTTCACAATTTCTACCGATGTTGCCAATGTCACAACGTCCAGTCCTGCCGCCGCTGGTCTGAACTTTACCATTGACATTCTTGTGACCGAAAAGAAGAAGACGCTTGCACGTCACATAGCATGTAGCAACTTTGACCTATCAAGACGACAATGCCCCGGTTGCGAGATATACGATCCTATGCAATTTCATCACGATTGTATGTTACCTGATGACATTATAATTGACATGCATTTTGCGAGGGTATGGAGGCCATTAATTCAACTGCTGTGATGAAAGACTGGTTGGTTGTTTCGTTTGACGCAGTTGTTAAGCTATCCGACGCGACGTCAGATCAATTGTGTAAAATCGAAATTGTGGTTGCATTAGTATAACGACTTTTCAGAGGAGAGGCGAACCAAAGTGAAGCGAAAGGTGCTGGCAGTATTGGAGGGTGACCTGTAAATAAGTCTGTCTTGTGCTTTTCATTAGGCCATTGAGGTCATTAATTTAACCGCAGTGACTAAAGACTTCTTGACTCGTTCACTAGAGGCAAACCTTAAACTATCCGACGTGACATCCGTACAGTTGTGTAGTATCAAGACTTGAGTGCAAAACTCAGTTTCGGAACAGTGGCGAAACACTACGAAACAAAAAGTAAATAATGAAGGGTGACCTATAAATAATTGTTGTCTTCTTTTGTGTTGTATCCGAATAAAACTTACAAACCTTATCGTGTGTTATTTTTGTAGTATAAGTACCGTGCAACCTAGTCCCTTTCGTCATTTGCGTAAAGTATGGACATGAGGTTATTTCATCCGTCTACCTTTATCGTCGCCGGTCCGACAGGTTGTGGTAAAACGACATTTATTGTCACTTCACTACGTCATCTTGCCATAATCGTTAACTTACCGCCTGAAAAGATCACGTGGTGTTACAGAGAATAGCATCCATTGTATTCCACGCTCTCCACGATACATCCGAACATAGAATGTGTCGAGGGTCTTCCTGGTGTGTCGTCTTTCCACCCTAAAACAAGAAACTTGATGGTTATCGGTGATCTCATGTCGAAAAAGCAGGAGAGGATCACCAAACTGTTCACGAATAAGAGTCACCATTGCAATACGTCCGTAGTATATTTAGTGCAAATTGTATTTCCCAAAGGGAAAGAGAGTTGCACTATAAGTATACAAGCACAGTACGTGGTGTTTTTAAAGAATCCTCGCGACAGAAAGCAAGTAGTTAATTTAGCCAAACAGATGTATACCGGTCACATAAAATACATGCAAGAAGCTTTCAGAGATGCAACGTCCATACTGCAAGGATATTTGTTCGTCGTCCTGAAACAGACCACACCGGAACATTTACGCCTTCGTACTAATACCGTACCGGAAGCAGGCAAGTAAACCTACCTTCTGAATATTTATATAGAAACACGCCGTGACATTCGTCATTCGAGATGTAGGCGCGAGTGAATAGAAACGCGATGTGCTTTTGTCTCCTTGCTATAAAGCGGACTCTACTTTAGCCAGAGCCATCGAGAAGGGAAAACCCGATTTGGTACACAGTCTGTTCGAGTTTGCACAGAATATAATATTAAAAGGGATCGTAGCCCTAAAGAAAGGTCACAAGATTAAACTGCGTCGGTACAAGAAGGATCTCAGAACCTTGGTCCTAAGGAAAACTGGTATCCATAAGAAGAAACGTATTCTACAGAAAGATGGATTTCTTGCGGCCCTATTAGCTCCCTTCGCTACGTACCTTCTAGATCCTCTGGTGACGAAATTGTTGCAATCGTAAAAACGATCCCCGTATTATAAAAAAAAATTCAACCGCAACGTCCTTCGACCATTCCTATCGGGAGTGTGTTACGACGACGCGATGACGAAATGCGATATATATTAGAACAAAGCTATATCGACGAGAGGGAAAAGGTCGTGTTGTAGTACCAGATGTTGAGCAAGTACAACGATCTTTCCGAAAAGGGTATGCAGGAATCCCTGCGTATGTCCATCGGCATATTTTTAAGCAAAGACAAAAACAAAGTAGAACCACGTAACGAAAATTAAATCATTGAAAATGTAATCGTGCCGAAAGCTATGAAACAGAAAGCACGACGACTCCTCAATAAAATTAAAGGTGCCGTAAGGTGGAACGATCGTGGCGGTTCCGGAAGTAACATCGTAGACCTCGTGAACGACATGTTGAGAAAGCAGAAGTCGTTTGAACCGGTGGGATGGAAAACTTCGCTCATAGTCTTAAGGACGAGAACAAGCCGATGGATTTAGTGAGTAATCCTGATCGTTGGATATACATGCAGACAGCGTCAATGGACGATATATCAAAGGAAAAAAGCAGTCTGTTTGACAGTCGTTGTCGCAGACGTCCGGCGTCGTCGCGGCGCGCAGCTAATTCGGCGACACCGTTGGAAAACTTGCGTTGTGAACCGTATTAATAGTCTTGCACGACACGACAGCATAATTACGTCATGTCTCCTCGCGTAGGTACTATGTGGCGCTGAGAACAAATGCTATAATCAACAGTCATACATATAAATGATGTGGCATAAGCACCATTTAAATATAACGTATACGATGTTCTCCCAAGAAAAGGGCCAAGTTACCAAATTGTTTGTTGTTTGCTTTCCTACAAAACCACAGTGTATCTCAGCTTACGCATACATTAATACACACACCATACCATATCAGTAACAATAACAAGCTGCTATGTCAGAGAAAAATCGAATCATAATGAATCACAATATCTTGAAATAGAGCGAGAATCAACTTACACATACATTTAAAAGAAAACACTCAGACTAAATCATGGCATTTGACGAAACATTCCTAACCTATTTAGGAGGTATTCATAACAATTATATAATAAATAAAAATTAACAACAATTAAAATATAAAATAAAGCAACTATTTACATGGTTAAACATGAAATAAATTCAGATGCAATTTGCAATAAAATAAATAGAAATCTGAATGCCGATACAAATTGTAATTACGAGATAATACACAAAATAAATTTAACGGGGGTTAAATTTAATAAATATAAACAAAAAAATCAACATGGATTATTAAAGGATTACTGAAACAAATTTGGTATCGAGAAAACTATAAAAACAATTAAAATTAACATACTCAAATTCGCTAAATTACGAAACTATTAACATTAATCTCTAAACGTATAATACGATATTAAAGAAAAACATTCGAGAAGCAAAACAAATGTATTTCGAGATAAGTTTTAATCTATTCAGAAACGATATAAGAAACACGTGGAAAACTATTATAATGAATTTCTCTAAAAAAACCTACTCAGCATAAATTACCAATATTTTTATGATTACAGTATCAAACTAACATATAAAAAATATTTAAAACAAATCTGCTAAATATTTTACAAATATAGGTCAATCTATAGCAAATATATTAAATATGCAGGTAACAAAACCTACAGTTCTTTTCTAAATAAACAAATACACTCTACTTTTACTTTTGAAAGTGTAAATGAAGACACTGTAAAGAAAGTTATACAAAATCTTCACATTAAAAACAGCTATGGATTTGTTGGTATATTTTCAAAATTGTTAAAAATAATTGAACCAGTTATGATCAAATCATTAGCGATTCTAATAAACCAAGTATTACATACCAGAATGATCCCTGACAGACTCAAAAGTATTAAAGTTATTCCAATATTTTAAAAAGACCACCATCATAATTTGAAAACTTCCTCCTTCTATATCAATACTACTTGAGAAGATAATTTTTACACAATTATGATCATACTTTAACGACTTAAAATTTCATTTTGATAGTCAGTATGGCTTTAGCCATAAACATTCTACTGAATATGCTGTACTTTAGATAATTGATACAATAGTAACTAAAATTGATACAAATGACGTACCTATTCGTATATTTCTCGACTTGTCTAAGTCATTTGACACCATCGATCATAATATTCTAGTAAATAAATTAAATTAGTATGGCCTAAAAGGTTCAACACTACAATTATCTATAAGTTATTTACACAATAGAAAAACAATACATTGAAATAGAAGACATAAAGTAAGACTTTTTATCAGTAACCATTGTCGTTCCTCAAGGCTTAATACTCGGACCACTGTTGTTTGTTATATATATTAATGATTTTTCACAAGCCAGTCTTAAGTTCGATTTCATTATGTATGCAGATGACAAAACACTATTTAGTACTTTAAAGTCTTTTAGTGACAACCCCGAAAATAAAAACATACAATCATCAATAAATGAAGAAATCTCTGAAGTTATTGAATGGCTAATTATTAATAAATTATCGCTGAATTAACCCAAATCAAAATGTATGATTTTTCATATGCCACATAAACGCATAGCGACTGTTACACTTAAAATAGATTATACAAATATTGAAAAACTACACGAATTTAACTTCATAGGGTTGATTTTTGATTCCAACTAAACTTGAGAAAACACACTGAAAAAGTATCAAATAAATGTTTCAAAATAATTGGCATATTTAACAGAATAAAATACGTACTACCACTACAAATAAAAGTTATATTACATAACTCGTAACTATTATCTCACATTAATTATTGCATTATGGCATGGGTTTATCAGAGAAACAGAATTATGAAAATCCAAAAGAAAGCAATGCGAATAATAACGCTAAGCAAATATAACCCACATACCGAACCACATTTAAAAAAAATAGAAAACATTTTAAAGCTACAGGAATTAACATTTTACTTCAGATATATCTTAAAAACCTACCTGATTATTTATTAAAATGGCAAATTGTTCCAAAAGATAACATACACAATTACAGCACTCGGAAAACACAATACATTCAGAACTAGGCAGGAGTTTGCAACGAAATGTTTGAAACACAACTTGCAACACGCTATATATAACACTCCCGATTTAATTAAAGAAAATATACACACCCTCAGTTTGCGCAGTTTATTAATATATATGAACAATTATTTCTTACAAAGACACGATTATATGTGCACACTATCAAACAGTTATACATGTCAGCAAAACATATAATAAATGAATTTTTGAGAATGTGTAATCGATTACAATGATGCTAGATTAATAGTGTATCCATATACGTACATGCAAAACAAAAAACAATACACTCGCATGCACGAACGCACACGTACACACACACACACACACACACACACACACACAATAAATAAGTGGACTTTATTGTCGATTAAAGGGACTAACGTAATTATTAACGTAAATGGGGTGGCTCCAATGATAGCGACATTTTGTCTTGATAGAGTCTGGTACATATTATGTTTCAAATATATTAATTATTTTTGTTTAGCAAATTACTGAATTACATAAGAAAGATGTATCATGCTTATATGTATATATTTGTGTTTGTGTGTGTTTCGTTGTGTTTATAAAATGAAGGATAAACAAATATATCACTCCACAAATATAACTAGTTCGTCTAGGTCGAGGCCACAGTTGTATTACGCTGGACACACACTCACACATATATACACACATGCGTACGCGCGCACACACACACACACACACATTCCGGTTACATGTTCAACAGCACAGAAACATATTTGAATAATCGTAGAAAATGGTGTGAAAAAAGGCGAGTGTGATATATTCCTGCCATTGACAAACCTTATTTCTAGATCTCCAGACTGAGTAAGTGAAATAATAGAGTTAAGTTTGTTTGGAAATATATCGGCGTAACCAAGTATGTTATCCCAATAAATTGGCCGGACATGGTGTATAAGTCTGTATTTTCAGTGATATGCAAACGAAAGGCCAGGTGTCCAATCATACATGCAATATTTTGCACCACGTCCAAATAATGATGCACCTCTCGGGTTCTCTGTGAACTGTTTAAAACAGTCAATGATCACGGCTACTTTATTCTGATAAGCTGATCTGAAACACATCGGCATTGACTTTCTAATTCAAAGCGCTCTGGCCATCTGATATAAAGCTAAGCCTCGCATACAGGACATCAAGCGTACTGTGGAAATATCTCTGGACAATAGCGAGTTACACATTCAGCTGGTAAGCAATGTCTTGGAACATGTAGTTCGTCCTAAGTTTAACAAGACACAACAACATTTGCTGATACTTTGATGACAGTTTTCCATTATATATCAGACGCTCAACAGTCAGATTATGAATTACCTCCAGTACCTCAATTCCGGGCAACACTGTGTAGCAAGACACCTTTTCAGGTGCATCTACATACATCTCCCTATCACATACGGAAAAGACCCTCTTATGATTCGCTTCTGAAACCCGTGCTCTGTTATCGAATTCAAGTTCAAATATACCCTGACAAGTCAAACTTGTCTGAATGTCTTGATCACGTGTATGTCACTGCACGTCACCTACATCAGCAATGTCACTGCCCGCTTCCACCGAATCAACCACCGAGTCATCACACAGACTGTCACCATCGCTTGGTTCAGCAACATTATCTCGAACCACATTAAAAACAAAGCTTAACAAAGCTGACACAGCACTCGCTTCCGCTTTCTTCCGACAACTCTGTCATGCCTCACTGACGAACACGAAGGATATGACGAGTTATACCCCAGTTCCAATGTATGTAGCCATGAAGGGTTGGTGTTCAGGTGCAAGTATGATTTCTCACCTGAAACATAATAAACTATGAATTAGCAAGCATATTTGTTTTTCATTAATGCTACATCCAAGTTCAGTTACATATCAACCAAATACAATATGGAAACAATCTACAACCATTATTCTCATTAACGTGTTGTAACTGTCATGCCAACTTCCCATTTACTGGCAATAGTTAGCATACCTATAGACTACTCTATAATAGGGCTTAGGCTAGGCTTGGTGTAGGACTCCTAATAAAAAAAACGAAGTAACTAATGCTGATAGTATCAGCTGACTATGGCATTAAGGTAACGTTAAAAAACAAACAAACATATAACATATATAACTATTGGTAAACATGCATAGAAGGCACGAACCACAGCATAGATATAGTAGCCAACTACATCATACGTCACATGTGTTGAAGACTAATTTGCATACAAATGAACTATCCTGAAGATTGTTCAGCAGTTCAGCGTGATCGTGCCCCCTAGACCCATGGAATTATGCCCCCGTTCAGTTCGATGCGGCGGCGAAAATTGTTCAGCAGCACCACCCCACTCCCCATCTTCCGATGTCGTGCTGAAGGTCCGGCTCAGACCAACAAATATTACTTTGCGACGGCCGCCAGTAGATGTTTTGTGCACCCCCTAGACTACCCTCTCTGGATCCTCCCCAGCTGGTATTAATTCCCCCAATACCATTTGACTGGAATTTCCTCCCTCATCGCAATGCTAGTCTAACTTGCCTGAAGGCATTTAAGTGCACCATCCAGACACGACACTATCCCAGATTGTAGATAAATGAAATTCTTGTGCACGAATTTGTTTTTATTCACACGTTATTTGTGTTACATTTTCACATTGCAGTCCGAGTATATGCACATTCCTGTTCCCCTGCCAGATCACCACCTGTATCCTTTGCAATTTAAGGCTAGGCGGTAAACCGGAAGAAGAAGAACGTTTGCTGCACTGCGCATGTAAAGTGCATGCAAGGCTGTTGTCGGATATTTTACACGACATCCAACGCTGTATTAATAATTTGTTCGCCACCATTGCAGTCAGATTGCCGCCGCTGTCACCAGAGTAATGACGACCTTCAGAAAGGTGTAGTTCTCGGTGACAAAAACCTCAATGAACGAACGGATGTATGAGTTCAATAAATAGCACATATTTACATCAATGTAAGGCAGTGCTAATCATTGATTGGATATTAAGTGGCAAAAACAGGTGTAACAGTTATATGAATATTGAATATTTATCTTAATAATATATCAACACTAGTTATTAGTTTAGTAGCATAGTCAAGCTTCTAAATAGAAACGGATTAGGAGTAATAGTTAATTAAAGTTTCAAGGCAGTGAGGATGTGTTGCTTCAAATGTTACTCCAGTCCTAGCCTCCTAATTCGCAGAAATATAACGTATTTGCACAGAGCAATCCATACGCTTCATTTGAATATTGCATACATGCACAGTGGCAAAAATAGATAAGCGAGCAAAAATGGACAACTCCAAACACGTCCCAAATCACTCATTTTAGAGCTTACTGGCACATTTAAGGTTCGTCCGATTCCAAAGATCTTGATATCGTTTGAAAGCTTATGCTTTCTGCTATTCTAGCAGGTTAATTGTTTACCAATAATGATTCCCAATGATCCTATAAAAGGAGATCAACCCTGCTGTTTCCGGTGTTTTAGACACTGGCGAACGATGTTTGTTCGCCGACTTTTAAATGGCGGTGAAACTCACTTTTTCGAAATCGGCGTGACGTCACAATCACGTATACCAACAGACAACGTAAAGAATTAGTCACCGTTTGTTGGCATACGTCAGTGTGAAGTCACGCCTACAGCGAGAACGTCGCCGTCAAAACACGTTAGTTTTGCCAGCGTTTAAAAATGGGTGGAGTTTATATTGAAAAAGAGTTGAATTCAAGAACGTTTGAAGTTCGCATGTCTGAATCCTATGCAGATGCGACGCAGCGGCGCAAGCGGAAGGTTTGTGTACTAAGTACCCTCCGGAAACATCGTTCGGAACCGTACACAACAACGATGATGTCACGATTGTAGGTCCCTTTATAGGTGTTCTCTGTATTGTTACCGAGAAATATAGACAAATGCTAGAATAACAGAATATGGAAGCTTTCATACCGTACCAAGATCATCAGGATAGGACGAGCCGTGAGGGTTTTAGTGACCGTCGAATTTAATGTTTTTGGACGTGCTTGGAGTTGTACACTTTTCGTTCGCTTATCTATTTTTGATAATGGCCATGTAGTAATAAAGACATGGATTAGCTATAACGAGTACTGACTAAGTTAATACATCAATTGAAAGAACTTAGTTATCAAAGCATCCTAATAGAATGCGGGCTGACAACACTAGAAACTAGGAGTCCAAGAGGAGACAGAATAGAAGTTTATCAATATGGAATTATAGTGAAAATATCGATATTGTCACAAAGTGGTTTGTATAGAATTTAATCAGGCTTTAGAACAGTGGTTTTGATGGTGCTGCCATCTCTGGTATATATTGTCACGAAGGTACACGCTGGTGCCCTCTGGCGATTAAGGCGTGTAACGTTTTAACTGCCGACGAGTCAGATTTAATTCATTTCATTTGTAGCGTACACCACTAATTCTGCGGTTAGGTATACCAAATTTGGTACCTGTAGAAATTATTTAACATGACTGGTAATATGGTGGCCTGTCAAACTACTTATGTTGTGGTTATAAGAAGATTATATTATGAACTTATAAAAGTTGTTTACAGAAATGTAGGTGTGAAAAACACTAGGGTCACCACTAGCTTATGAATAGAGTGTGTGTTTTATTAAAATTATGGATTAATTCATGAGAGTTGGAATGTAGGATGAATATTGTGGTAAGCGGCTCGATACAGGGAATCCAGTGATATTAATTATGTAAGTAATTCACGTAAGTTAAAGATTGAATAAGCACTTATATAGCCAAACGTTTAGCTCGCAAAATATATTTTAAACTCAGCGAGTTGAATGGATTGCTTCGATGTGTGAAAGGTTTCGGGAGCTGGTTTTTGAAGCGACTTTAATTTGTATTAAGTGTTGTAATTGGTCAGAATAACTTCCGGCCATCAAGCTATATAAGGGCAGGACGGCCATTCGAGACCAGACGAACATTAGAGACGAACATTTGAGCAGAAGAAAGTGTTGCACTCTCGTCTCCAGGAATTGGGCTGAAACGTGTGTCCGCCCAACGCCTGTAGTAAATACTTCTACGATTCCAACAGTACTGATTAGTTGTGAGACGCTGCACTTCTCACGCGTTGAAGAAGACTGAGCGATAACCGACTGCTGTTCCGTTTTGACGTGATCTTCGAATGCGAGGCCACCACCGTTTCGTCTGCTAGCTGTCATAACACAGACTTCGTGACAGTCCTTCTCGACATCGCCGACGTCGTGATATCGTTACCGTGTTGTCGCCTGGTGATTCGCGTGGAATCGACATTCGTTCGCCGAACGCCGAACGACTTTCAACTTCGTCCTGACATCTCGCCGAACGCGACCGATGCGAACGTTCACATTCGCACATCACGAGACATTCATTGGTTACAGTTCATAGACTTTACAACGGTGTATACCCGTCTTCATGTAAGTGACCAGCTGTTTATACTGTCTCCCATGTAAATTCGTATTTGGATGCATACTCGTCGAATACATTGTATGGTGTTATAAATATAATGTCATAGCAGAGTAACGGTTGGCCAACTATCATTGAACCGCATATATTTGTTGTTGATGTATTAAATGGGAATGCCAGTTGGCTTCTCGTACTTACATATCTGATGTCACGTTATGTCTCTCGTTCACTCCGAATCCTAGTGCACCTGAACCTATAACTTGCTATGTCAAATCGGGTACCGCCAATTTATTAATTTATTAATACTTACACTCGATTTTGTGACAGATATAAATCTTGTCTTCAAACATGAAAAACAGTACAACCAAATACCAAAATGCAACATTAGTCAAGGAACGATATAGGTTGGATATCAAACATTTATAGTTATCACATGCAGTAATAAATGACTGGAGCAAACTGTCCAATCATTGCGTAATCCTAGCTACGTGAATATGTTTAATAATAAAATGGACATATATCTAATGAGGGCGGGCAATACATAAGTGGGATATTGTTGGACTCTCATTAAGCCAAGAGCTTCTTTGTTCACATGCGTATTGAGCTCGGATGACAGTCTTGTTAAATCCCGTTAAGTACAATAGCAAATGTTCATAAATCTATACTCCTAGTAAAGCAAAAGAAATTGTTGGCACATACACCAGAACAACTGTTTAACGACACAAACTATATTAGTTCTTTTTTATTTGATTATACCAAAATCTTGTCACTTTTGTGTGACAAATTGTGGGAAGTGATGCATTCACATGCTTGCTAACATTACACAAATTCTTAAGGCCTCATACCCAATCATTATCATCCGTTTTTGGAAAGCACATACGAAACAAAAACTGTTGTTTTGTGAACACAATAAATCGAAACAGTTGTCATGACATTCCTCACCATTTTCAGGAAGGGCCTCGTGTTGAGCTGATAAAGCACCCTCTCCATGATCCCTAAGATGGCGTCCCTCGCTCCGTCCCACTTTCCAGGCCCCGTCAGGCGGTACTGATACGCGATGGCAGGCCCGAAATAGCAGTGATACCCGAATCTCGGGTCTGTCGGTAGAAGCTTCACTGTGGATGAGAAAAGCTATTTTCCTTTGACCTGCATACATCTTGCACCGCATTGAACGCATTTTGTAACTTATACTTGTAAAATTCCGTATGTATACGTTGATGTTTGGAATGTATATTCTACAGTATGTAGACGTATAAGACGCTGCTATATATTGAGCAAACATTGAAATGGCACGAACACAATCAGGAAAGCATTACACGTGATGTTTTACAAACACGGTGAGTAGTACATATGTAGCTACCATTGATTATAGGGTATAAAATTATAAGATATAATCACAAAATAGACTCAACATAGACATCGAGAGTTAACTATTATCAATACGTCATGTGAAACATACACCAGTCATAATTTCTAGACTATAACGGAACAGTTTTTACCAATTAAACGTAAGAGTTTGTAGCTTTTTTTGGTGTAGCCAAAGAAATATAGATATGTGTGTCATCTGCATAAATGTGATGATACAAGTTATGACTTTGGATAACAGAGCTTAGTGGCGTAGTGTAGAGCATGAAAAGCAAAGGCCCAAGAACAGAACCCTGGGGGACACCACATGAAGTGGGTAGTCCGGCTGACAAGCAATTACCTATCTTTATGGTTTGGTATCTCTCAATTAGGTACAAAGAAAACCAGTTCAAAACATTGCCCGATATGCTGTACCACGTTGACAAACGTTGGTCAATGGTATGAATCGCGGCAGATAGTTCAAGCTTGGTAAGTCATTTGTGCTTGATGTGAGCCCTTAGACGGTTTGCTACAACCTTTTCAAGTATTTTGGAAATAAAATTAAGGTTGGAAATTGGTCTGTAACTGTTTAGATCTACTTTAGGCATAGATGTCTTCTTAACAACTGTGTTTACATGGGCGTGTTTAAGATCATCAGGAAAAAAACAGAGCACTGTGATGCATTTATGATATCTGTTATTGGTTTGAGTAAAGCACCGAGATATGCTATCAGCAGTGTGGTGGGGAATGGCTCGAAATCACAGAATTTATTTGGGGAGGACATAAGTACTTTCCTCACTTCGTCAACTGTGGCAGGTTCAAACCATGAAAGTTGAGAATTTACAATACTTTAAGTATGACCTGTGAAAACAGATCGGGTAAGACTGAATTAGTTCTGGACGTGACTAGAGAACGAGTCACACAAAGACTTGATTGAAGCTTGATATGGCAGGGATGGAGCTGGCCGTCTGTGTAAATTTTGTTTTTTTTGCAGTTCCACAGCTGATGTGAATTAGCATAGTTATCTGAGACCATATTTGTGTAATAATCAGATTTTGCTTTGGCCATCTGTCTGTTGCATTAGTGACATTGTCTTGAGTAGCGTTACCTGTCCAAGGACGAGCGTGATGTTCGCCAAACACGCACCAAATAACGAAAACAAAGCCGCCTTTAAGATTTTATAATTACAGGAGTTATCCATGGAGCTGGTGGTTTTTGTGATACAGATTTGAATTAAATTAGTACATGTTTATGAAGCAATGCCGTAAGCACTTGATGGTACTGCCCATACAAGTCTGATACGTGTTCTTTAGGATGTGTGGTAAGGTGGGATTTAAGGATATCCACTATTAAGGCTACGATATTGATCCTGTGTATGGCTCTATAAAACACGTTGTGCTTGGACACGGCTGGAATTAAAGAAACTTTACGATCGGCAGTGACAGTATTGTGGTCGGATAAGCCATCCGAATCTGTGGGTGTCCGGATATTTTTCAAGTTGAACGAGTTATCAAGAGGTCTAGCCAATGGCCATGTATATGTGTCGGAAACGTGATATGCTGTTTGGTATCAAAAGAGGCAAGAATATCATTAAATGTGGTTGATGTTACAGAAGGTATATCCAATCGAAGATTAAAGTCACCAACAATGTAAGATTCTGAATGCATGGTTGTCCAAATTTTCCAACAAATACCGGAATTCTTCAAAGAAATTAGCTGGGTGTCCTGGAGGGCGATAAATGTAAACAATATAACCAGAGAATGAAGAATTTGAAATCATATGAACTGAGTGAGTCGATAGCTCGGTGGCACCTCGATTAGACGACAGTCCTCAGTTCTCATGCCAGTGCCGTGGCGCGGTGTCCGAGTGTCCAGTTTTACATTTTATGGGGAATATTACCTTCGCCGTTTTAAAAACGGTTCCAGGAACCGAGAACCAAATTGTCCACGGCTATGATAGAAAAGAAACAGGTTAACTGTTGTGTCCCCATTATTATTGTAACGACTATGCATGTGTCACTGTATGAGAAAAATGTGTGGCAGTATTAATTGTTCTTTTAATAGGCTGGAATTTAATATTATAGAGAGGGGGCATAATTCTTGTATAAATACAGAAAGACAATCATAATCCACGATTTGTGTGAAATTGGCTTCATTTAAAATGATAAAGCGATTGGTTTTTAGCTGTAATAATGTACAGTGGAACCTTACTTTTAAGGTCACCCTTGGGACTGGATAAAAGTTATCTTACTAGCGGTAGTACTGATATCCTATACTATACCGTGGCTATATTACCAACGTGACCATTTAGCGAGTTTCCACTGTAGTAATAACAATCCCTGTTTGTTTATCATTCATGTAATACTTTCATTTAAACGCTTGGTTCTTTGTTGCAGGTGGACTACGATGCGTTACGAATGGCCAAGGAAATATACTAGTTGCTATGAATAACATTCGGTTAGATAACTGGCAACTAGACCCGCCAACGAACAAGTAAGTATATATTCATGTGTTGTAACAGCAGTGAAATGTGTTGTTAAATATTTATTGACATATATCAACAATGAAGATAATACTACAGTAACCAGAACATCAAGCAAAGCAACAGCAATTTTAAAATGTATAAACATATAATATGTATGAAGTCTCATAAACTGTATATACTAGGCATAGTTAGTAGAAATCTGCCAATATTTTATTTATTTTAATACTAATAGTAAACAACATAGGATCATTGTAGAACATTTTGAGTAGCATGCCTATGTGAGAATTGAAGAAAGGTTCAAATGATTTCATACAAACACTGCTTGTTGATATATACCAATTTGACAAAGAAATGAACTACCTCAAACCCATTTTCATACATCACCTGCTGACAATGTTAGTAAATTTATTTGAGCCTTATTTTATTTCAGGTCTCTCAGGTAGGCTGCATATAGACAGTTCATCTGGTGGATCCATGGCAGGCTGGGCCGAAAGGTACAGAGTAATTCCAGCGTGTGCCAGCCATCAAATACGATCAAACTTCCCTGCACTCGATGGGACGTAACATGAGGGATTCCACGTGGCACTTGAGGACTGAACTACACTAAACTAGAGGATGCATTTGTTACCTTATAAAAACTATGGCTGTAGGTGGAAATGCAAACAAAACAGCTAGTCCCTTGAAACGCCCTTGTCGATTATCAGTCGATTTGTATATAAATAGTTGGATTGACTATTTATTTACAAATCGACTGCCTCTTGATGCCAGCAGATCATGCCTCAAGGAATGCAGTTCCAGTTGGGACAGTGATTCCAGGGTGTTTCAGATTTCTCACAAAGATACCATTCTCGGTTTTCAATCAGCATGGGCAGGTGGGTTTGTAGGTAAATCTGCTGCTGTGTTGTCTTTCGCAGCACCCACTGCTTGCGCCTTCTTGACCAGACATCCGCCACGTTAACAGGGTTGTCTGCGCTAGGGCTTGGCCATAAGTTCCATACCAGAGCGGACAGCATGTGCCGTGCTTTCGTCCCTATAATAAAACAGGACATACAGTATTGTAATACAATTATTACCAACAAAAAGCAACAAACCCATCATCATCTATATCTTGTTAGTAAGCTGCTGTGAATTAATTTCCTTACGACTGGTCGGCTTTCAGTGAACTTTGAAACGCCATTTTTCAAATGACAATAATGTATAAATATGTCGTCTATAATTGCACTCGGTAATCGTGTTTAAAAATGTTGACTGTTTGAATCGTACTAAAATGGCCAAGTATTCATAATCAGACATTGAACAAATAATATTGATCCTTACAAACAAGTCATCCCATTATGACAGTCCTCCACAGTTGCATTTATCATCACTCGTTTTTGTCATGTATTTTATATATGGTATATACAGTGACTACTTTGTTATCGTTACTATTACATGGATAATTTATTACACTAAAATAAGTGAATACAGTTGGGACGTATTCACGCCATCTCTGTGACACAGTTAACATCTGACAGTCCTGTCCATTCAACCAACATCCTCCTCTGGGAAATATTCAGCTCCACACATCTTATACTACGAAAATAGTATCACTGTCAGGTACTCATTTATATATCCGAGTAAACTGGAGCAATGTGGAGTGAGCAAAACTCCACAAGCTTTGAAATGGAAGAGACTTAAAATATTCTGATGATCTAACCACTATGTTACCAGACCACAATACGTTAGTGGTGCTATTATTAGAATGAATTAGATAATTTTTTTACAACTAATTGCAATGTATGACTTCTGTCCTACCTTCACAGAAGAAGTGCACTCTTTTGGGGCAGTACTTGAGCAGGTAACTGTGAAATACTTCAAGTTGTCCAATGTGGCAATACTTTGTCTGGTGGGGAAGAGCTTGCAGAACATGTAATGGTGGATGTAGGAGCAACCCTCTTTCGTAGAATCTGAAAACATGACATTGTGTTTGTGCACTATTACGGTAAAGCATTTGCTAAATTATCACATTACACAAAAAAGATAATGCAGAATTCATTTTTTTCAAACGAGAAATCAATAAGAGTTTCCATGTGTATAATGCAGTACATACCGACTTGATGTGATGTGCAGTAGACTTGCTAGATGTAGTAGGCCCTGGGGACAGCGGAATGCGAGTGGACATTGGTTGCGTAAAGGTCTGCAATAGAGACAGATACTGAATAAACATCATGTCTGGATTAATTATGGAGTGTTTGTTATCATTAATAATATGGTCATATAGTGGGTCATTCTATGTGAAGGTAACCAATAATTCTGAAATTGGTTGCACTCATCTCTTCAGTTTTTGAATAATCAATTTGGTGATATCCCTTGAGCAGATGAACATGAAACCAAAATAGGAGCATCTCAGCTGCAGTAATTTTTGGGCTACAGTAATTTGACATTTAGAACTTCAATTTACAATTACGTTGAGTTAAAAAATTAAATAAAACAATCAATATTTCAAATGTTAATATATATTGCCTTATTCAATTTGTTTTTTTATAGTGAATAAATAAAATAATAATATCAATAATGTTACTTTTGTGTTACTTCAATTCTTGTTACTTTTTATGTAGTTTTCTTAAAACCAATTAAACCATACTACTACACTGCTACAGTGCTGCTTGGTTAACAGATACGTATCAGTTCAAGTACAAATTGGAAAACCAGTACAACAATAATATTGTGATATTTTTCACACCAATGGGAGTTTAGGTTGAATAGTCTGCTAGCAACCACTAAACCCGTCTTATGTGAAAAGGATAGCTTGTCGCAGACATACTATCAATTCTTATTTGATTTGGAATTGAACTGATACAACATACACATAAATTTGAATAACAAATTAAAACAGATTGAACTGGAATTGAATGAACTGATCAAAATAAAAGTAAACCTCGCCTAAGTTGGATTCAATCGGACCGAGTGATTTAATTCGAGTTGCGCAAAAATCTGTCTTAACCGAAGATGACATATCCCAGCGCCAGAGGCAACCCTCTAAAAGCCATTAGGTAATTGTAAGTAACGCGCTAAATCTATAAATGTTGATGTCCACAAGCAACATACAACATCATGCAGTATTAAAACAGTTTTATGCTTCATTTTGGCACGGATCTCTAAGGTTATAGCTTACCAAGTGATTTTGTTGAATACTGCGATCCGACTTATGCGAGAAAAAAAACATTATCTCGGATCAAATGGACCGACTCAGTTATTACGAGTTAGGTGTTAAAGATGTTGATGGGAAATTCATTACAAATCAACCTTTCCTTATAATTATATCCGAGTTGAGCAAAGATCCGACTGCATTTACTTATATAAATTTACATTTATAAACGGTAACAGTCCCAGTACACACACAAAGGGTTTTATCACCTGACAAGACCTGGGTGACATGAAATATAGTAATAATAATAAAAGTCAAATTCCCAGTGGAAGGCATGCATTCCTCAGAGCCAGAGCCGGAGGTTCAGTTCCTGCCGACACCATTTAAAAACTAGAAAGTTAACTTACTAACTAACTAACGTATATAACATGAGATCCTGCAATATGAATGGTACAAGATTGTCATTTATGTACTGAATACTCAATACTAACCTTCTTGCGATCTGACTTCACTTGGCAGCGCGCTCGACAGAGAATGTGCGTCGTTTCGACGGCTGTGGTCTGTAACTAAATATCGTCGGCATTGCTCCAAGCTTTAAAACCCGACGTCGCCGACGTTTCGACGGGTCTTGTCCCATAAACTGATGAAATACACCCACTTCGAAACACGTTTCTTCAAAATGAGCCGAACAGAGTGAACTGTACAGCGTGTGCCGTAACATGTGTACATGTGTTGACAACATTGCTTACGTCATGGGAACACTGTGGTAAAATTTATTCTGCTCGTTTATTGGTTGCTTTTGGTCAAGCCGCCGCGTCATCAGTAAGATGGCAGCCTTCGTTTTATCGAAGATTTCATTAGAATTTACCACTTTGAGATAATATTACCAGTAAACCACTGACGTTAATAATGTGGTTATAGTTGAAAATAGTTAGTTTGCATTAACACTTTTAGGTGCATACCATCAAACAGTTCCCTTATGTTTCCCTTTAATGTGCTGTAGCCTACAGTGTGATGGCTACCTGTCCAAAGGGATACAATGGTCCTTTGAAGCTTAGTCCTCAGCCGAAACCCCTTTTCCCACAGAGCTACTGGGACAGGCCTCATTGGCTTTCCATTCATTCACTGATTAATTGGTGGGTACTGTTTGACCAGCACTTCATCTTATAACACCAGCTTTAGTTAGTGGCTACCTGCACACCGCTGACCTTATGACTCCCAGAAGGGTGACAAATATTCTGATGCATTTGTCTTGAGTTAATCAGACGGTGTGAGGAGACTTGCTGTGTGTTAAAAACTACTCTGGCTCATTGAAAAAGTTATTGCACAACGTACGGTATGCCATACGGGTCTGTTAACGAGTGTAATGCAGTTTAATTAAGTTTGCATTCTTCTCTCCTGTCATATAATATTGAGCAGTACTGGGCACATTTCACAAAGAGCTGGCGTAGAAAGCAGATTCGCAAGTAGCAGGATGACTGTTTTATTAGATTGCTACTGATCACTTTTAGGGGACAAGTTGAGAAAGGGAACAAATATTTACAAGATGAATTACAATATAATATTAATGCGCATGTCAGTAGCGAAATAAAATAAATCACGGCGAATAATGCGATTAAATTCAGATGTGGGTTAATTCACTTAATTGTAATAGTAATTGTTTTTTAATGGAATTAACTGACTTATTTAAGATCGTAATATAATGAATTTAATTTGTTAGCTTGATTTGGGTTGATTTATTATATTTTAATATAGTTCCACATGTATTAATTCTTAATTGCGTTAAACAACAGGCCCAAGCAAAACACTCAACAATAGCGTAGGCCCCTACTTAATACAGACGTAAACATATTGTTGCAATATGCCAGTATTTGATACGCATTCAAATGCGAATGCGAATGTTTACGGTTTTTTGAATTGTTCATTGCAATATTTGTCCGTTGCCTAGATAGTGTATATCATCGCCTAGCGAAGGTACGCCGCACTAATTTAGGAAATTTACATGTGACATTTAATTGCGTGTCTCCTAGGTCAAACAGAAGTTATGCAAGTTGACTGCATAGTCTTCTAACTCAACCACATGCGTCTGTATAAGGGATATGTTGTACTGTGTGTAAGCTACATGGTCAGGTGGTAGCTAGGTACATGGTCAGTATGCGTGAACATTTATGTAGTAATTGTTTATTTATTTCAGTAATGTTACACTAAGTTTGGTAACTTCTAAATACCATTTGTAAACTCGGTCAAAAGTTGTGCTCTGTTTTGTTTACCAAAAATACAGTCACATACTGGCGTATATAAAATCGTACGCTGCAACCTTTGACCTCGAGAAATACATCACGTACAACCGGGACGTCATCCTGGTAGAGCCGGCGACTGACTACGATTCCACCAGACGATGGACGTTCGAATTGAAAGATCTTAAAAGTGGCAAAGTGAAGACGAGTACATTCGACGCCGTCCATCCTGCTGAATACGCAACCACACTGGCCGGATATTCCCGGTCTGAAGTCGTTCAAAGGGATGATATTTCACGCCATAGAGCACAAGGGCCTGGAAGGCTACGAGAGGATGAGGGAAGTCGTCATTGGTTTAGGACACACCGGAAGTGACGTAGCCACTGATGCCAGTCGGACAGCCAGCAAGGTCTATGTCTGTTTGTATGTATGTCCGTCCGTCTGTTTATCTGTCTATATGTTTGTGTGTTTGTATGTCTGTCTTTCGGTGTTTCTGTCTGTCTGTGTGTATGTCTACCTCTCAGTCTGTCTGTCTGTCTGTCTGTCTGTCTGTCTGTCTGTCTGTCTGTCTGTCTGTCTGTCTGTCTGTCTGTCTGTCTGTCTGTCTGTCTGTCTGTCTGTCTGTCTGTCTGTCTGTCTGTCTGTCTGTCTGTCTGTTTGATAGTCTGTCCGTGTGTATGCCTGTGCGTACCTGTATGTGTGTGTGTGTGTGTGTGTTTGTGTGTATGATGTGTGCGAGCGTACGTGCTTGATTCCGTACGTACATGTATGTGTGAATATGTGCATGTGTGCATGTGTGCATGTGTGTGTACATGTGTGCACGTGTGCATGTGTGCATGTGTGCATGTGCGCCTGTGCGCATGTGCGTATGTACGCATGTACGCATGTACACATGTACGTATGTACGTATGTATGTATGTATGTATGTATGTATGTATGTATACGTGCGTGCATGTATGTGTGTATGTGTGTATGTATGTATGTATGTATGTATGTATGTATGTATGTATGTATGCATGTATGCATGTATGCATGTATGCATGTATGCATGTATGCATGTATGCATGTATGCATGTATGCATGTATGCATGTGTGCATGTGTGCATGTGTGCATGTGTGTGTGTGTGTGCGTGTGTGTGTGTGTGTGTGTGTGTGCGTGTGTGTATGTGTGTATGTGTGTATGTGTGCGTGCATGCGTGCATGTGTGTATGTATGCGTGTACGTATGTGTGTATGTGTGTATGTATGTGTGTATGCATGTGTGTATGTATACAAATATGTATGTATGTATGTATGTATGTATGCATGCATGTATGTGTACATGTATGTATGTATGTATGTATGTATGTAGTATGTATGTATGTATGTATGTGTACATGTGTGTGTGTATGTATGTATGCCTGTATGCCTGTATGTGTGCATGTATGTATGCGTGTGTGTGTGTATATGTGTATATATGTATGTGTGTATATGTGTGTATGTATGTATGTGTGTGTATGTGTGTGTGTGTGTGTGTGTGTGTGTGTGTGTGTGTGTGTGTGTGTGTGTGTGTGTGTGTGTGTGTATGTGTGTGTATGTGTGTGTATGTGTGTGTATGTGTGTGTATGTGTGTGTATATGTGTGTGTGTGTGTGTATGTGTGTGTATGTGTGTGTATGTATGTGTATGTGTGTGTATGTGTGTATGTATGTGTGTGTATGTATGTATGTATGCATGTGTGCATGTGTGCATGTGTGCATGTGTGCATGTGTGCATGTGTGCATGTGTGCATGTGTGCATGTGTGCATGTGTGCATGTGTGCATGTGTGCATGTGTGCATGTGTGCATGTGTGCATGTGTGCATGTGTGCATGTGTGTACGTGTGTACGTGTGTACGTGTGTACGTGTGCACGTGTGTACGTGTGTACGTGTGTACGTGTGTACGTGTGTACGTGTGTACGTGTGTAAGTGTGTATGTGTGCATGCATGTATGTATGTGCGTGTGTGTGTGTGCATGGTTGCGTGCGTGCTTGCATGCATGTTTGTCTGTATGTCGGTCTATTAGTCTGTTTACTAAATTATTTATTATTATTTATTATATATAGTTATTGTGCTAGATTGATTATTATCAATATTATTTAATTTTGATGAATAACTGATATTTATTTACTTGTTTATTTAGAAATTCTACATTATTCAATATGTATGTATTTATTTATTTTATTCTTTACCACTAATATTTATTTTAAATTAATATACATATACATATTTATTGCAATTCTACGATTTTTATGTATTTTAATATGTTGTGAAGCGCCACGAACAATACTGGATGTGGCGCTATACCAAATAAAATATATTATTTATTATTTTTGTCAATCTGTCTAAACTCTAAAGTAAAGTGTCAGTCTAAATGTTGGTTGATATCACACAAATGTGTTTTAACAGAATGCGAATGTGCAATTATGTCACCAGAGTTATAGTGTATTTCGAAATAAGGTTTATTTCACTAGCTAGCTAGCTTGGCTAAAAAATCATGGTGCTGCGAGAGTAATGCTGTTATGCGGCTAATCCACATTGCTGCGATATCAAATATTGCTCGCCCATTCATTGCAGTGTTGCAGACATGTCACACCGTTTGATTGAAATCCGTGTACTTGATTTGAAATTCTACTTAAATCCGTATTACATTTTCATCGGTTGTCCAACCTATAGCCATATTCCGACCGAGTGCCTACATCTAACTGGCTACTAAATGTCCACACGTCAAACACCATCCAGTGCGTTTTGTCCGAAGACGTCCAACATCAAAGGTGATTGCTGGTGAGCTGCTGTGCATTTGTACTTTGAATGTACACTGTACATACGTATATATGCCTTCACAGAAACCACGAAAGAACGCATTTATTACGATATAAATTTGAAACAAGTTCGTATTAAAATAACATACATATGTGTTCATAATAAGTTCTGTGTGTCTGTCTACCTCTCAGTCTGTCTGTCTGTCTGTCTGTCTGTCTGTCTGTCTGTCTGTCTGTCTGTCTGTCTGTCTGTCTGTCTGTCTGTCTGTCTGTCTGTCTGTCTGTCTGTCTGTTTGATAGTATGTCCGTGTGTATGCCTGTGTGTACCTGTGTGTGTGTGTGTTTGTGTGTATGATGTGTGCGAGCGTGCGTGCTTGATTCCGTACGTACATGTATGTGCTCATGTGTGCAACCTATAGCCATATTCCGACCGAGTGCCTACATCTTACTGGCTACTAAATGTCCACACGTCAAACACCATCCAGGGCGTTTTTTCCGAAGACGTCCAACATCAAAGGTGATTGCTGGTGAGCTGCTGTGCATTTGTACTTTGAATGTACACTGTACATACGTATATATGTCTTCACAGAAACCACGAAAGAACGCATTTATTACGATATAAATTTGAAACAAGTTCGTATTAAAATAACATACATATGTGTTCATAAGAAACATCCGAATTGTGTACGGGATGTCTGGGATGTGGCATGTCCGGCTTTGTTCCTGCGATGTCTATACCTTATACGCAGACCACTAATGCTGTTTTGCCGCGATAGGCAGACTGTTGTTTCTTACGCAGACCAAAGTCATATTTAATACGTTCTAGTTTAAAATTGAAACAGGTAATATACGTAGCATTGTTTTCGGAGATTGTCGGAGGTTATATATATTATATCTCAAGACGGGGCTGTCTGTGTATGTTGCACTTAGGAATATATATACATATATAGTTATATATATACATATATACATTTATATATGTATATATATATATATATATATATAGGGAATTTAGGGATTGAAACGGGCAGATAAGAGAAATGATGAACAAAGGAAACCAACCTGTGTTATGTAAAGGGGCAGTACAGAAAGGTTTTTTATCCTGGATTCATGTCCACCAGGTGTTGTCAGGTGTGTGTACTGGGACTGTTACCATTTATAAATGTAAATTTATATAAAAAATCATTGTAAATGCAGTAAACCTCGCCTAAGTCGGATTCACATAAGTCGGATCTTTGCTCAACTCGGACATAATTCCAAGGAACGGTTGGTTTTAATGAATTTCCTATAAACATCTTTGTGTAAGTCGGATCTTCGCCTAACTCAGAATAACTAAGTCGGTCCATTTGATCCCAGATAATGTATTCTTTTCCTCGCCTAAGTCGGATCGCAGTATTGAACAAAATCACTTGGTAAGCTATAACCTTAGAGATCCGTGCCAAAATGAAGCATAAAACTGTTTTAATACTGCATTATGTTGTATGTTGCTTGTGGACATCAACATTTATAGAGTTACCGCGTTATTATTTGTTACCTAAGGGCTTTTAGAGGGTTGCCTCTGGCGCTGGGATATGTCATCTTCGGCTAAGTCAGATTTTTGCGCAACTCGAATTAAATCACTCGGTCCGATTGAATCCAACTTAGGCGAGGTTTACTATAATTTGTTTTGATCAGTTCATTCAATTCCAGGTCAATCTGTACTAATTTGTTATTCAAATGTATGTGTATGTTGTATCAGTTCAATTCCAAATCAAATAAGAATTGATAGTATGTCTGCGACAAACTATCCTTTTCACATAAGACGGGTTTAGTGGCTGCTGGCAGACTAATGAACCTAAACTCCCAGTGGTGTGAAAAATATAACAATATTATTGTTGTACTGGTTTTACAATGTGTACTTGAACTGATACTTATCTGTCAACCAAGCAACATTGTAGCAGTGTAGCAGTGTAGCAGTGTAGCAGTGTAGCAGTGTAGCAGTGTAGCAGTGTAGCAGTATGGCTTAATTGGTTGTCAGAAAACTACATAAAAAGTAACAAGAATTGAAGTAACACAAAAGTAACATTATTGATATTATGATTTTATTTATTCATTATAAAAAAACTACAAATTGAATAAGACAATATATATTAACATTTGAAATATTAATTATTTAATTTAATTTTTAAACTCAACGAAATTATTAATTGAAGTTCTAAATGTCAAATTGCTGTAGCCCAAAATTTACTGCAGCTGAGAGGCTGCTATTTTTGGTTTCATGTTCATCTTCTCAAGGGATATCACCAAATTGATAATTAAAAAACTGAAGAGATGAGTGCAACCAATTTCATAATTATTGGTTACCTTCACATAGAATGACCCACTATATGACCATATTATTAATGATAACAAATATTCCATAATTAATCAAGACATGATCTTTATTCAGTATCTGCCTCTATTGCAGACCATTACACAACCATTGTCCACTCGCATTCTGCTGTCCCCAGGGCCTACTACATCAAGCAAGTCTACTGCACATCACATCAAGTCGGTATGTACTGCATTATACACATGGAAACTCTTATTGATTTCTCGCTTGAAAAAAAATGAATTCTACATTATATTTTCTTTGTAATGTGATAATTTAGCAAATGCTTTACCGTAACAGTGCACAAACACAATGTCATCTTTTCAGATTCCACGAAAGAGGGTCGCTCCTACTTCCACCATTACACCACGACATGTTCTGCAAGCTCTTCCCCACCAGACAAAGTAATGCCACATTGGACAACTTGAAGTATTTCACAGTTACCTGCTCAAGTACTGCCCCAAAAGAGTGCACTTCTTCTGTGAAGGTAGGACAGAAGTCATACATTGCAATTAGTTGTAAAAAAAATTACCTCATACATTCTAATAATAGCACCACTAACGTATCGTGGCCTGGTAACATAGTGGTTAGATCATCAGAATAAGTCTCTGCCATTCCAAAGCTTGTGGAGTTTTGCTCACTCTACATTGCTCCAGTTCACTCGGATATATAAATGAGTACCTGACAGTGATACTATTTTCGTAGTATATGCTGTGTGGAGCTGAATACTTCCCAAAGGAGGATGGTGGTTGAATGGACAGGACTGTCAGATGTTAACTATGTCACAGAGATGGCGTGAATATTTCACAACTGTGTACACTTATTTTAGTGAAATAACTTATCCATGTAATAGTAACGATAACAAAATAGTCACTGTATATACCGTATATAAAATACATGACAAAAATGAGTGATGATAAATGCAATTGTGGAGGACTGTCATAATGGGATGCCTTGTTTGTAAGGACCAATATTATTTGTTCAATGTCTGATTATAAATATTGGCCATTTGAGTACGATTCAAACTATCAACATTTTTAAACACGATTACCGAGTGCAATTATAGAAGACATATTTATACATTATTATCATTTGGAAAATGGCGTTTCAAAGTTCACTGAAAGCCGACCAGTCGTAAAGAAAGTAATTCACAGCAGCTTACTAACAAGACATAGATGATGATGGGTTTGTTGCTTTTTGTTGGTAAGAATTGTATTACAATACTGTATGTCCTGTTTTTTTATAGGGAGGAAAGCACGGCACATGCTGTCTACTTTGGTATAGAATTTCTGGCCAAGCCCTAGCGCAGACAACCCTGTTAGCGTGGCGGATGTATGGTCAAGAAGGCGCAAGCAGTGGGTGCTGCGAAAGACAACACAGCAGCAGATTTACCTACAAACCCACCTGCCCATGCTGATTGAAAACAGTGAACGTTGTCTTTGTGAGAAATCTGAAACAGCCAAGAATCACTGTCCCAACTGGAATTTCAGTCCTTGTGGCATGATCTGCTGGCATCAAGAGGCATTCGATTTGTTAATAAATAGTCAATCCAACTATTTATTTACAAATCGTCTGACAATTGTAAAGGGCGTTTCAAGGGACTGGCTGTTTTGTTTGCATTTCCACCTACAGCCATATTTGTGTATAAGGTGACAAATGCGTCTTCTAGTTTAGTGTAGTTCAGTCCTCAAGTACCACGTGGAAACCCTCATGTTGTGGCCCATCGAGTGCAGGGAAGTTTGATCGTATTTGATGGCTGGCACACGCTGGTATAACTATCCATACAATTCTGCCCAACCTGCCATGGATCGACCAGATGAACTGTCTATATGCAGCCCACCTGAGAGACCTGAAATAAAATAAGGCTCAAATCAATTTACTAACATTATCAGCAGGTGATGTATGAAAATGGGTTTGCGGTAGTTCATTTCTTTGTCAAATTGGAGTATATCAACAAGCACTGTTTTTTATGAAATCATTTGAACCTTTCTTCAATTCTCACATAGGCATGCTACTCAAAATTTTCTAGAATGATCCTATGTTGTTTACTCTTAGTATTAAACATTAAAAAATATTGGCAGATTTTTACTAACTATGCCTAGTATATACAATTTATAAGACTTCATACATATTATGTGTTTATACATTTTAAAATTGCTGTTGCTTTGCTTGATGTTCTGGTTACTGTAGTATTATCTTCATTGTTGATATATGTCAATAAATATTTAACAACACATTTCACTGCTGTTACAACACGTGAATATATACTTACTTGTTCGTTGGCGGGTCTAGTTGCCAGTTATCTAATCGAATGTGATTCATAGCAACTAGTAAATTTCCTTGGCCATTTATAACGCATCGTAGTCCACCTGCAACAAAGAACCAAGCGTTTAAATGAAAGTATTACATGAATGATAAACAAACAGGGATTGTTATTACAACAGTGGAACCTCGAAATATGGTCACCTTGGTAATACAGCCACGGTATAGTATAGGATATCAGTACTACCGCTAGTAAGATAACTTTTATCCAGTCCCAAGGGTGACCTTAAAAGTTAGGTTCCACTGTACATTATTTCAGCTAAAACCAATCGCTTTATCATTTTAAATGAAGCCAATTTCACACAAATCGTGGAATATGATTGTCTTTCAGTATTTATACAAGAATTATGCCCCCTCTCTCTAATATTAAATTCCAGCCTATTAAAAGAACAATTAATACTGCCACACATTTTTCTCATACAGTGACACATGCATAGTCGTTACAATAATAATGGGGACACAACAGTTAACCTGTTTCTTTTCTATCATAGCCGTGGACAATTTGGTTCTCGGTTCCTGGAACCGTTTTTAAAACGGCGAAGGTAATATTCCCCATAAAATGTAACACTGGACACTCGGACACCGCGCCACGGCACTGGCATGAGAACTGAGGACTGTCGTCGAATCGAGGTGCCACCGAGCTATCGACTCACTCAGTTCATATGTTTTCAAATTCTTCATTCTCTGGTTACATTGTTTACATTTATCGCCCTCCAGGACACCCAGCTAATTTCTTTGAAGAATTCCGGTATTTGTTGGAAAATTTGGACAACCATGCATTCAGAATCTTACATTGTTGGTGACTTTAATCTTTAATTGGATATACCTTCTGTAACATCAGCCACATTTAATGATATTCTTGCCTCTTTTGATACCAAACAGCATGTCACGTTTCCGACACATATACATGGCCATTGGCTTGACCTCTTGATAACTCGTTCAACTTCAAAAATATCCGGACACCCACAGATTCGGATGGCTTATCCGACCACAATACTGTCACTGCCGATCGTAAAGTTTCTTTAATTCCAGCCGTGTCCAAGCACAACGTGTTTTATAGAGCCATACACAGGATCAATATCGTAGCCTTAATAGTGGATATCCTTAAATCCCACCTTACCACACATCCTAAAGAACACGTATCAGACTGGTATGGGTAGCACTGTCAAGTAGTTAAGGCATTGCTTCATAAACATGTACTAATTTAATTCAAATCTGTATCACAAAAACCACCAGCTCCATGGATAACTCCTGTAATGATAAAATCTAAAAGGCGTCTTCGTTGTTATTCGGTACTTGTTTGGCGAAAATCACGCTGTCCTTGGACAGGTAACGATACTCAAGACAATGTCACTATTGCAACAGACAGATGGCCAAAGCAAAATCTGATTATTACACAAATATGGTCTCAGATAACTATGCTAATTCACATCAGCTGTGGAACTGCAAAAAACAAAATTTACACAGACGGCCAGCTCCATCCTTACCATATCAAGCTTCAATCAAGTCTTTGTGTGACTCGTTCTCTAGTCACTTCCAGAACTAAATCAGTCTTACCCGATCTGTTTTCCCAGGTCATACTTTAAGTATTGTAAATTCTCAACTTTCATGGTTTGAACCTGCCACAGTTGACGAAGTGAGGAAAATACTTATGTCCTCCCCAAATAAATCCTGTGATCTCGAGCCATTCCCTCTCGGTGCTTTACTCTCAAGCCAATAACATATATCATAAATGCATCACAGTGCTCTGTTTTTTTCCTGATGATCTTAAACACGCCCATGTAAACACAGATGTTAATAAGACATCTATGCCTAAAGTAGATCTAAACAGTTACATACCAATTTCCAACCTTAATTTTATTTCCAAAATACTTGGAAAGGTTTTAGCAAACCGTATAAGGTCTCACATCAGCAATCTGCATACAAACAATTCCACTCCATATAAAGTGTTCTTTTAGAAGGGCGCAAATATATTAACATCGACAAAAGCAAAGTAACCGCACTTACCAAGCTTGATCTATCTGCCTCGATTAATACCACTGACCACAACATTCGTTTTAAACGTTTGTCAACGTGGTACGACATATCGGGCAATGTGTTGAGCTGGTTTTCTTTATACCTAACTGAGAGACACCAAGCCATAAAGATAGATTATTGCTTGTCAGCCGTATTGCCCATTTCATGTGGTGTCCCCCAGGATTCTGTTCTTGGGCCTTTGCTTTTCACGCTCTACACTACGCCACTAAGCTCTGTTATCCAAAGTCATAACTTGTATCATAACATTTATGCAGATGACACCCATATCTACATTTCTTTGGCAACACCAGATACAAATCGCTCCCTAAACCAACTCAGCGATTGTCTCCAATATATCTTCCATTGGATGAATGACAGCAAATTAAAGTTAAATGCAGATAACACTGAATTTCTCATCATTGGTACTCCAAAGCAGTGTAGTGAACTTTATGTTTTTTTCCCAACACGTATCACACCAACCGCCTCAGCGGAAATGTCGAAGTAAAGTTTGATGAAAACTTAAATTTTAAACATCACAAATACAAAACGTGTCGCTGCTGTTTTAGCATTTCCGTGATCTTCGCCGTATTCCCTGGTATATTTCACTTTCCTTCGCTAAAACTATCGCAACAACTCTTGTAAGCAGCATACTCGACTACCGCAATTCCCTCCCTATAACAAAACAACAACGTGTCCATAATTGATTGGTAAGAGTAGTCACGCGTTCGCCTCGTATTTATCGCTTAGTGCCGCTTCTAAAGTCATTGCATTTGTTCTCTGTGTGATATTGGATTGTTTTCAAGATTTGTACAATTGCCTATCAAGTCCTTTCATCCAAACAACCTGCATATCTACATTCGATGATCACTCCAGCAAGAAATCCCAGACAGCTACGGTCGACCAGTTGTTATCTTCATTTCATTCCCCGAGTGAAGACGCATGCTGGACATCGAGCCTTCTCTGTTGCCGCACCAAGTCTGAGGAATTCACTTCCTGTCAGCCTTCAATTAGAAGAAATGTAGTTTCATTTCACAGTCGTCTAAAAACGTATCTTTTTAATATTGCCTAGCAATTCCATCCATTTGCTGACGACTCACGCATTGTATACGACAACGAGATTAATCCTTTGGTTTTATTGCGCCACTGAGCTTGATTTTATGGTGGTCAAAGTACACAGTGGACAGACAAAAATACTAGGATACATTAAGCTACGAAGTACTTACTAAAATTGTTGTTTAGCAATATTATAATATAATGTTGCTAAACAACGTATATTGAATCAAAGTGTTAATCTACTTATGTATTATATATGTAGGTTAACACGAAAGAATATATCAGTTTTGTTTAACTATTTCAAGACTGCGTTTGTACAGAGCATTTTCTAGTTCTGTGTCAGAAGTCGGGAGAGTATTCAACACAGTGTTAACGAAAACAACCAACTTTCTGATTAAAATTGTAACACGCCGCACCTGAACAGGTTCTGGTGAATGGCGTAAATATTAACATGTTCAATTATCATGGCCTTAGTTGCTCCCATAAAGTTCGTGTCAAATCGGCTATTTTGTCTTGTGTGGTTTGAACATTCTATTACCTTGTTAGCTGCAACATAGCGAACACAATACAATTGTGAATATATTATTATGAAAATATTGAACTAGTTGCTGACGTAACTAACTACACAAGTGCTATCTTTAAGCTTAACGAAGAATGACATATTTTTAACCGATTACTTTTATTAACATATCGATATATTGAATTAGTTCCTAAAGTGTCGAACATAAAATAAAATGTACACCTACACAAAACGCCACCAAACATAACACCAGTATTTTAACTTACAACATAATAGTATTCGGTAGCTTAATTCTCCGACTGTCTGTCCCTCCGGTCAACGAGGTCAAGTACACTTTCCTCCTACGAGCTGCCTCTCTCGACATCATGGCTACACAGTCCAGCACATCGAATGTTATACATTATTAAGATATCCTGAAGTTACTGTCGACAATAATGTATCGTACTGAACGTGAAGGTTTCGTGATCGGGACAACGGTTAGGCACAGTCCACAACTATAATAATAAGGCATGTGAAATACGTGTAAAGTGACAACGTTTCGATCAACACTCCGATGTAATCGCATTCAGCAACATCATGGCAACGGAGTTACACAGTTTTGAGCCAGCACTAGTATGCCCACTGAATAACAAAGAATGATTCCGATGATTCCTAATGAATATCATACAACACACGAACAGTGTAATTCCCAATAGATCACTGAGAGAAAAGCTTGAGGATAAACGTATGCAAGTGTAATAAGTTCGGGACGGACTCTGACATTCAAGACTGGTACGAAAAATACCTGAAGACAAATAACTTTAACAAAGCTGGAAAAAACAGAAGAGGTTGGACGTATGGGACATTAGTGTACACACTTCACATTTACCTTTGTTTTATATCAAGAGTAATCAGGTGCTAATTGGATTCTACTTGCGGATGTTCGAAGAGAGTTGTTCTTCCTGTTCCATCTTCTTCAACAACTTCAACCTTGCGACCCTCGTAGTTTGTGAAGAACATTTTCAGTTTCCTTGTCTACCGCAATTCCCATCGTAAGACCTCAAAACGACGCACGTACTTTTTGTGATTCTGCTGTTCGTTCGTACTTTTACTCGTTCGCTCGTTCAGTCGTTTACTCATGAATTAACGTATCTAAACAACTAAGTATGTACGTATGTATATGCGTGTATATGGTGGGCGTGTGCGCATGCATATATGCACTGGTATGAACATTGTTCTTTGGAACAATTACTGCGGTATGGCTAGAGGTATACCAAGTCTTGTATGGTGTCAGCACGGATAATTTTCCATGTTTTTTTGTAAAAGGTTTGCGGGGTGATGAACTAGTGACCGTCTGGGATGTTTGTGCCGGCGGCCAACGCCATTGTTGTAAAATACAATATTGTAGTGTCCCACAATCACACGCTTCATGCTTCCCTCTGGTAGGCGGATTTATTGTCAGTGACCCAGGCTGCTCTCTCATATAATAATAATAAACTTTTTATTTATTTACACACCATCAAATCGGGGACTAATGACTCGTTCACTGGTGTTTAGTTCATCACTACGGCAGATTGAGGACGTATGGGCAAAGTGGCCCTCCTAATTTTGTTTAGTTATTCCGTTATGAACGTCAGCTTTTAGCAAACACTGGGTTTAATCATTCTGGGATACCAGAGTGAACGAAAAAATCCAAGAAAAAGCCTAGTGACGAGGAGTGAATGCCATGATCAGGTGAGTGATGAAAAAGTTGCCACGAGTGCTGATCAACATGGCGGCGGCGTTACAATAAACGAACTATACAAAATGATCCAAAGTGATGTGGTACCTCAATTGACAATATGCTGTGAATACAATCCTGCCTCCATTAAAGAAAGCAGGGACAACATTGGTGAGTTACAGAAGTCGCTCAAAGAAACAACGAAACGCGAAATGGAATCGAGGGCGAGGGTGACTATTTATGAGGAGAGAATTAACTAAATGGAAAGAAGAAGTCGTGAGTGGGGTATTAGAGTGTTTGGTGTCGAGGAATCCAAGGGTGAGGATGTCAAGAAAACCCTAGCCAAGGATGTGCTCCTCAAACATAACCTAGATGGCATCGTCACACTTGAACAAGCTATGGAGACTGTTGAACACTGCCACAGGCTCGGCCCTATCTCCAAAAATAGTTCTGCTGGCAGACCCATCATCGCGTCAATTGATACGAGGCCACTTAGAAACGCAATCCTATTGTCCGCCAAGACCCACGTAAACAGAAAGCGGGTGCTGGAGAGTACATACTAGAAGATATGACGAAGGCGGACTACGAAACAAAGAAACGTGCACGTGCACGTGCGCAGATGCAACGAGCCTTTGCAGAGGAGAAGCGAGCGGTGTTCCGCAGAGGCAAACTAATAATAGACGGCGTCATTGCCCTGACTGTGGTGGACATCTGACTTTTTGGTTGTGTATTTGTTACTTCAACTTTAGACGTTTTCTATGAAAGGTTACATGATTGTACTACGTGTGTTGCATTTAAGGTTAGTAGTATGTATTCTAGCAAAGCTGACATACTGCCTTCTAAGTTATATGATATAAAACAACAGTGATGCTTAAAAATGAGGAAATAGCGAATTGGTTACGATGTTGCACGTTGACCAATCGCCTGTTAACTACGGAATATAAACTCCCAAGAACCAAATTTTCTGAACTCTTAAAACGCATAAAACTTGCAGCCTTTCCTTGATAAAGGGTTAACTGAAGAAGTGAAAAATCACTAAACTACAAATATTATGATTTGGCAGAATTAAACGAGTCAATACACATAACTGATGGACTGTTATCCACATTAACCTACAAAGCTCTTTCAAAAACTATATTCAACTCAAAGCACATCTTGACTCTATAAATATAAAAATCGATGTAATTACGATCACTGAGGCAAGGACGAATAACCAAGATAGATGTGCCAATATATTTAAAGAATATAATTTATACTATCATGGACCATTAAATAACAATAAAGGCGGCGTTGCTCTTTATATTAAGAAAGATGTGTATGTCCACGGACGTCTTAACTTAACGCTAAGTCATAATCCTAGGTTAGACAATATGTGGCTTGAAATAATTAAAGATGGTGTCAGTTTTGTGATTGGCAATATGCATTGACATCCAAACCATCATACTCACGTTATTTATGATTTTATTGGATCAAACTGCCTGTTATCAAGCAGGAAGTTAACATTTGTATTATCTGTGGTGATGTTAATATTGATATTTTACAACAGGACTCGTGTCAAACTAGAATATACATGGACACGTTAATGAGGGAAAACTTGTTGCCATGTATCACACTGCCAAAAAGAATAATAGATCACTCTGCAAACCTCATTGATCATATGAATATGACGAGGGAATCACCGACGTTCCGCCTACAAACGTTGACCGGGCGTCTCATGTAACCGACCAAGCAATGTTTTAAAGGGACCCGGTTGTCTAGAATAGAATGCCGGATTGTCTTTAGAGCAGATAGAGGATCGACTCAATATGGCTTCGTTTCGAAACTTGGATAATTTACGTGAACATGTTCATCAGGTTGGAAGAATAAATTAATAACGATTTGATTTTATACACAACTGTACATTTGAAAGCCACTACAACAATGCTTCACCTGCGGAACTCTTCTTTCTCTACTCGCTTGATCGTGTTGCGAGCAGAAGCTGTCCCATATGTGAATGAGTCGGTATCCCCCTTGTCCCTGTTCATTGTTGGTGTTGTCTTTCGGATCCAGATGGCCTGCTTAATCCGGCGAGTACATATGTCTGTCTATCTGTCCACCACTCGGGCTGTCTCCCGGTCTATCGCGCAGTTGTTTCTGTCAGCATGGTCTGTTATCGCTGACTTATGCTCTATTCTGTTGATCCATTTTCAATTGTTATCGAATGAAACGTCTGGTTGTGAAGTTCACAACTTCTTTCTTATGACTGTCTAGTATCCTGTCAAACGTTCTCCCTGTTTCCCCGGAGTAAATGTTAGTGCTGGCCTTACAGGGGATTTGTCACACACTCTGTCCCGTTACTGTCTTGCACTTTGTCGCTCATCTTCCTCATCATCCAACTTGGGTACACGCTCTAGTCTAGCGCCTTGGTGATGTGCTCTCCCTCAAGTTCTCTCACGATTTTACACCATCTACCCAGTAAGGTTGTGGTGACACCCAGTTTCTCATGTAGCGTATGGTGTGAACTAAATGTCAGAGGTAGGTTTTTTTATAAATCGTAAACGTATAATCATGTTAAGGTATATTAAATGACGACGTCCAACGTACCTCCGCGAAGCAATACCGAGGATGGTCCTTTCGGAAGGAGGGATATGTCCAGTGGGTATATATGCAGCTCAGATACTACCGCGATCAGCATACTGCAAGTCGGCTGAAGAAAAATGTCCGTAACGTAACGGGTATTTGCTTATACTTGTATTTTATATGAATGCATATTACATATTGGTGTGTGCGTGCGTGTGTGCGTGTGTGCGTGTGTGCGTGTGTGCGTGTGTGCGTGTGTGCGTGTGTGCGTGTGTGCGTGTGTGCGTGTGTGCGTGTGTGCGTGTGTGCGTGTGTGCGTGTGTGCGTGTGTGCGTGTGTGCGTGTGTGCGTGTGTGCGTGTGTGCGTGTGTGCGTGTGTGCGTGTGTGCGTGTGTGCGTGTGTGCGTGTGTGCGTGTGTGCGTGTGTGCGTGTGTGCGTGTGTGCGTGTGTGCGTGTGTGCGTGTGTGCGTGTGTGCGTGTGTGCGTGTGTGCGTGTGTGCGTGTGTGCGTGTGTGCGTGTGTGCGTGTGTGCGTGTGTGCGTGTGTGCGTGTGTGCGTGTGTGCGTGTGTGCGTGTGTGCGTGTGTGCGTGTGTGCGTGTGTGCGTGTGTGCGTGTGTGCGTGTGTGCGTGTGTGCGTGTGTGCGTGTGTGCGTGTGTGCGTGTGTGCGTGTGTGCGCGTGTGCGCGTGCGCGTGTGCATGTGTGTGTGCGCGCGTCTGTGTGTGTGCGCGTGCGCGTGCGCGTGCGTATGTGTGTGTGTGTGCGCGTGTGCGCGTGTGCGCGTGTGCGCGTGTGCGCGTGTGCGCGTGTGCATGTGTGTGTGTGCGCGCGTCTGTGTGTGTGCGCGTGCCTATGTGTGTGTGTGTATGCGTGTGTGTTTGAGTGTGATGTGCCTGTGTCCGCGTTTGCTCATGTGCGTGTAGGTGTTTGCGTTTTGTGGTGACATATTTAAATTAGTGAAGAATGACATTTCTCTGTGATTCCAGCTTCATTTGCGATTTTTTTGTTTTATGTGCTTCCGTTGATCCATCCTTTCCATGCTTCCTTGCATTCGACTTTACGTAAACAATATTTATGTATTTAAATTATCTTACTGGTAGCATCAGTTGAAATTGTAATGATCAACCTCAGCAGTAGAGGTTGAGTAAATTTAGCTGTTGCTGAGCGGACTCGCTCGAAACTCGAGCACGACTTCGCCGTCGTCGGTCGTTGACGCTGCTCTCTTTTCTATCCGATACATTGTAAAGATAAGACAAAACGTGCATGGTGTGCCGTATAATGTGTGCATGCAGGTGTGTCTATGCCGGCGTATGTCGTGGCGTGTACATGTTCTTCATATCTGGAACATCAACTACTACTACTACGTCTACGTTATGTAGTTTTTTGTGTGAAATAAGAGAAGATAAGTAGGAGTATTACATATCATATTGCCCTTTTTGGACAATTATGTACTTCTATAATTTAATAGTGCACTCTAATGTTGTTGTTGTTGTTGTTGTCATGGACCCCTCTCACATAGTGCCATCGGGCGTTAGTTTTATCACGTTATCAATAGCATGCTGATTAGGAGGGTGTTGGTTTATATTCGGGGGTTAATCGGATGTCATTTTGTGTTATCTAAAAACTAGGGGGTCAAGAACCCCTCCCACAGATTGCTAACGTAGATTGTTGGATTCAGCTCACCCAAATTGCCCTAAACACGTTTGTCGGCATATTATAGTAAGAAATGCTTACAGAGTTCACTTTTTTGAAAATTAAAATGTTCTGTCTAAAGCCACAACTAGCGAACTAACAACACAACTATTGGAAGACGCGTCAGAGTAGTTGGCTGACCGGACGCCGGCGATATGGCATGGGCAGGCATGTAATAGGTCATGAGCTAACAGATTTGTCAGAAAATTTTAGGAGCGAATGCTCATAATGATTTTTACATGTATGGCAGCAATGCAGCTCTTACAGGATTCTGTGTGAAATCATACTTTGCTTAGCCTAGTTTTAATATTGCTGATGCGGTGGCCACATGTATACCATTACACGACAACTAACTACCTGTTGGGTATATGTACCTATTAAGAAACGTTTTTGTTTTTTCTCTGCATAATTTCGACACCATGGAGTCCTTGCTACTAGGAATTTCCTCTTCGATGAGGCAGTCGCGTTCGTGCCGTGGTTTCCTTGTTCACCTGATCTCAACCCCTCTCAAATATTTGGGAGTAATTTCAGATGCGCTTGTGTTTAAAGGGTCAGATACCAAGTAACATAAATTAATTCACACAGGCACTGCTAGATGAATGGAACTGACCCGTGCAAAAACGAACTACGCACATAAGTTGCCAGTATCTCTGCCAACGATGGTCAAGTACATTATTGAAGTGTAACTTCACAGAAATCTACTTGCGACGCGTATGATAATAGTGCGGACTAGTGATTACCCACGTTGAAGATCGAATATCAGATTGTTGCCAATTTAAAGCCAGTCTTTCAATATATATGCAATGGCATTGCCAATTGAATTGCCAGTCTCGCTGCAAAGATTGTGCGAACACTATAGGTGCACGTATATCCATCACATACTGTAGACAGGTATTCACATGCCCAGTTGACGGAACTGAAGCCACATGGAATGAATGAAATAGGCCAAGCTGCGGCAAGCCAGACACGATTCCACACCGAGATGTATCGATTTAAATTTCGATGCCTTATAAACATCGCAGGCCCACCCAATGATAAATCCGCACCAAACGCCTGATGTGATTCATTTTAATTTCGCTGTCTGTTTTGCAGCATCGCAGTTCTACGTATGTACCTGACCTTTAAGCAATCTATTATATCAGTACACAGCAAATGTCTTACGTTTTCCACCGCTGAAACTGTGGGAGTATCTGTACCAAGCCAACAGTGGTATTTCTGGAACACGTTTCTGGTAAACTAAAAGCAGTTAGTGTGCAATAGTAATCGAAAATCACACTGTTTCAGTGAATATGGACATAATTAAGCGTCCCTGACAACGTGCTTCGCAACAATCAACACTAGTGAAAGATACATCAATTGGACGCATAGTTAATAATCAAATGACATTTGTGATTATAGAAATGTGCCCACGTACGCACCATGGCGCGGCTTCCAGCTGATTTTACCACCGTGTGCGTCGGGGAGATTTGACGCGTCCTCGTTTACACAGCGCAGTATAGGAGAAACTATGTGAAAGGACAAACACATTATATTTGATCACCAAACAGCTGCACGTTGTTTATATCTGAAGAGTAAGTAAATTATATGGTTCAGGATTACTTAACTGGACACATGACAACTAAATCCAGATACATAAGTTAATGTTGACGTGGTATTTCTATAGAGCATGTAACATGAAATTTAAATATTGACAATTTAAGCATCATAGCTTTAATAAAAATTGAAATTATTCATCAACATCCTGGAAAATAGTACGTTCATAATGTTGTCGGTTGGTTAGTGAAAAGTGTTGTGATGGGAGTTAACACAGGTCTGTGGGATGCGTCTAGTGATTAGTGTAGTGAGTAGTCCGTAGTGCATGCGTTTCATACTATTCGCTTTCAGCTTCAGCCACCAGCTAACTCCCTTATAAGAAAGTAACAAGGGAGCCGAGTATGTAAATCTCCCCGGCTGGTACATAGCCTTTCCATAGACAAGTCCCTAACTCAACCTCCACGAGGTACACCATGGATACTGGGCTCCTTGCGATCCCAGGCTAATCCGTTAGGGATAAGGGAGCAGACTGGAGCCCCTTAGGTCAGTGTGTAGGGCCTACCTGTGTATGGACCCGTCCCGATGCTAAGTCTCCAACTATGAGCAAATAGTAAGGGCGATTGAAGCTCTCAAGCGGTGTCAAACAATTCATTCATATAGGAAAAGGCAAACTCCATCATCAAACCCATGTAGGTGTACTTGGGCACTCAACCTTTAGTAGGGTTGAACATGACACCCCCAGGGCGGATGAAAGTCCAAATAATTCAACGGCAATCACGTTCAAGAAACCGAATGTTCAACGGTACAGGAAAACTTGGCAAACTCACGAAAGTGCAAACGGCCATATAGCGGAGGAGCGTCGTGAGGAGCGGAGTGGGTTCTAGGCTGGAGGAGGAGGGGAGTGGATCCCAGGCTGGAGGAGGAGGGCAGTGGGTCCCAGGCTGGAGGAGGAGGGGAGTGGGTACCAGGCTGGAGGAGGAAGGGAGTGGGTGCCGGGCTGGGGGAGGAGGGGAGTGGGTACCAGGTTGGAGGAGGAGTGGAGTGGGTCCCAGGCTGGAGGAGGAAGGGATTGGGTCCCAGGCTGAAGGAGGAGGGGAGTGGGTACCAGGTTGGAGGAGGAGTGGAGTGGGTCCCAGGCTGGAGGAGGAAGGGATTGGGTCCCAGGCTGAAGGAGGAGGGGAGTGGGTCCCAGGCTGGAGGAGGAGGGGAGTGAGTTCCAGGCTGGAGGAGGAGGGAAGTGGGTCCCAGGCTGGAGGAGGAGGGGAGTGGGTCCCAGATTGGAGGAGGAGGGGAGTGGGTCCCAGGCTGGAGGAAATGGTATCCACAACGTTGATATGCCCTAGCAAGTGTCCATCATATACAGCTATGATCCACCAGACTGTTTTTATTCCTATTAAGATCGGTGCCATCCAAAAGGATGAATCACTACATTTTACGAGATTTCAATGCAAAAGTAGGCGATTACCAACATTTTTTGGACAGAAACTGTTGGAAAATTTGAACTCGGTCATGCCAATAACACACGGCAACAAGTACTTCAGTTTTGTGAAACAAATGATCTGGTCATTGCCATCACAGCATTATTTCAACATTCCAATACCAGAAGAGCAACATGGATATCGCCAAATTGTCTACATTCTTGTTCAGAACAAATTTAAAAGCCAGCTAAAGAATTGCACATCGTACCGATCAGTGGAACTTGAATCAGATCACTTCCTTGTCATTGAACACTTATACATCAAACGACGTACTTCAAAATCACAGAGGAATGTAGTGAAGAGATATGATTTGAACAAGCTTCAAAATAAAGAAACACACCATATGTTCGAGGGGCCGGTTTCATGAAGCGTACTTAATGTTACGCAATTATTTAGCGTCACGTGTTTACGTAAACTCCTATGCTCACTTATATTTTTTTAAATCATGTCATTTACTTTCTCTACGTTGGTGTGTTTAACAAGGAAAACACTCCCCCGTGTGCCCTTTACTTTTTCTACGCTAGTGTTTTTAACAAGACAAACACTCGCTCGTGTGTCCTTTACTTCGTCTACGTTGGTGTGTTTAACAAGGCAAACACTCCCTCGTGTGTCCTTTACTGTCTCTACGTTGGTTTGTTTAACAAGGCAAACACTCACTCGTGTGTCCTTTACTTTCTCTAACGCTGGTGTGTTTAACAAGACAAACATTCCCTCGTGTGTCCTTTACTTTCGCTGCGTTGGTGTGTTTAACAAGGCAAACAGTCCCCCGTGTGCCCTTTACTTTCTCTGCGCTAGTGTTTTAACAAGGCAAACACTCCCTCGTGTGTCCTTTACTTTCTCTACGCTGGTGTGCTTAATAAGGCAAACACTACCTCGTGTGTCCTTTACTTTCTCTACGTTGGTGTGTTTAACAAGGCAAACACTCACTCGTGTGTCCTTTACTGTCTCTACGTTGGTTTGTTTAACAAGGCAAACACTCACTCGTGTGTCCTTTACTTTCTCTACGCTGGTGTGTTTAACAAGACAAACATTCCCTCGTGTGTCCTTTACTTTCGCTGCGTTGGTGTGTTTAACAAGGCAAACAGTCCCCCGTGTGCCCTTTACTTTCTCTGCGCTAGTGTTTTAACAAGGCAAACACTCCCTCGTGTGTCCTTTACTTTCTCTACGCTGGTGTGCTTAATAAGGCAAACACTACCTCGTGTGTCCTTTACTTTCTCTACGTTGGTGTGTTTAACAAGGCAAACACTCACTCGTGTGTCCTTTACTGTTTCTACGTTGGTTTGTTTAACAAGGCAAACACTCACTCGTGTGTCCTTTACTTTCTCTACGTTGGTGTGTTTAACAAGGCAAACACTCCCTCGTGTGTCCTTTACTTTCTCTACGTTGGTGTGTTTAACAAGGCAAACACTCCCTCGTGTGCCCTTTACTTTCTCTTCGCTGGTGTGTTTAACAAGGCAAACACTCCCTCGTGTGCCCTTTACTTTCTCTACGTTGGTGTGTTTAACAAGGCAAACACTCCCTCGTGTGTCCTTTACTTTCTCTACGCTGGTGTGTTTAACAAGGCAAACACTCCCTCGTGTGCCCTTTACTTTCACTACGTTGGTGTGTTTAACAAGGCAAACACTCCCTTGTGTGTCCTTTACTTTCTCTACGTTGGTGTGTTTAACAAGGCAAACACTCCCCCGTGTGCCCTTTACTTTTTCTACGCTAGTGTTTTTAACGAGGCAAACACACCCTCGTATGCCCTTTACTTTCTCTACGCTGGTGTGTTTTACAAGGCAAACACTCGCTCGTGTGTCCTTTACTTCGTCTACGTTGGTGTGTTTAACAAGGCAAACACTCCCTCGTGTGTCCTTTACTTTTTCTACGCTGGTGTGTTTAACAAGGCAAACACTCCCTCGTGTGTCCTTTACTTTTTCTACGCTGGTGTGTTTAACAAGGCAAACACTCCCTCGTGTGTCCTTTACTTTTTCTACGCTGGTGTGTTTAACAAGGCAAACACTCCCTCGTGTGTCCTTTACTTTTTCTACGCTGGTGTGTTTAACAAGGCAAACACTCCCTCGTGTGTCCTTTACTTTCTCTACGTTGGTGTGTTTAACAAGGCAAACACTCCCCCGTGTGCCCTTTACTTTTTCTACGCTAGTGTTTTTAACGAGGCAAACACACCCTCGTATGCCCTTTACTTTCTCTACGCTGGTGTGTTTTACAAGGCAAACACTCGCTCGTGTGTCCTTTACTTCGTCTACGTTGGTGTGTTTAACAAGGCAAACACTCCCTCGTGTGTCCTTTACTTTCTCTACGCTGGTGTGTTTAACAAGGCAAACACTCCCTCGTGTGTCCTTTACTTTTTCTACGCTGGTGTGTTTAACAAGGCAAACACTCCCTCGTGTGCCTTTACTTTCTCTACGCTGGTGTGTTTAACAAGGCAAACACTCCCTCGTGTGTCCTTTACTTTCTCTACGCTGGCGTGTTTAACAAGGCAAACACTCCCTCGTGTGTCCTTTACTTTCGCTGCGTTGATGTGTTTAACAAGGCAAACAGTCCCCGTGTGCCCTTTACTTTCTCTACGCTAGTGTTTTAACAAGGCAAACACTCCCTCGTGTGTCCTTTACTTTTTCTAAGTTGGTGTGTTTATCAAGGCAAACAATCCCTCGTGTGTCCTTTACTTTCTATACGTTGGTGTGTTTAACAAGGCAAACACTCCCCCGTGTGCCCTTTACTTTCTCTACGCTAGTGTTTTTAATAAGGCAAACACTCGCTCGTGTGTTCTTTACTTCGTCTACGTTGGTGTGTTTAACAAGGCAAACTCTCCCTCGTGTGTCCTTTACTTTCTCTACGCTGGTGTGTTTAACAAGGCAAACACTCCCTCGTGTGCCGTTTATTTTTTCTACGCTGGTGTATTTAACAAGGCAAATACTCCCTCGTGTGTCCTTTACTTTCTCTACGTTGGTGTGTTTAACAAGGCAAACACTCCCTCGTGTGTCCTTTACTTTCTCTACGCTGGTGTGTTTAACAAGGCAAACACACCCTCGTATGCCCTTTACTTGCTCTACGCTGGTGTGTTTAACAAGGCAAACACTCCCTGATGTGTCCTTTACTTTCTCTACGCTGGTGTGTTTAACAAGGCAAACACACCCTCGTGTGCCCTTTACTTTCTCTACGTTGGTGTGTTTAACAAGGCAAACACTCCCTCGTGTGTCCTTTAATTTCTCTACGCTGGTGTGTTTAACAAGGCAAACACTCGCTCGTGTGTCCTTTACTTTCTCTTCGCTGGTGTGTTTAACAAGGCAAACACTCGCTCATATGTCCTTTACTTTCTCTACGCTGGTGTGTTTAACAAGGCAAACACTCCCTCGTGTGTCCTTTACTTTCTCTACGTTGGTGTGTTTAACAAGGCAAACACTACCGGTGTAGAAGCTTTCATTTCCCCACAGTACGACGCCTTTCTTAACCGCAGTTTCCGCCTACTATTTATAGCTCTAACCACACCTCTGCACGGCATTTTCCATTGCCCGCTCCCAGCCATTCCTTTGAGTAGGTTCGCAAATCTGTGGAGTTATATTAGAACAAATCAATCGCAGAGCTCACCTCGATGATATTCACGTTCTTTGTGTGTTTTCCGTGCAATTGCACGTCAGTTCTCATCGTTGGTGAAAATTGGCGTTCTTAAAAATATAAACCAGGAATAACTTCTTTAAGAAATAAGTGATACCCCGATACTGCATGGAAGAGAATGCAAAAACAACACATGCGGCAATAAATCTGCAATTTGTTGTGAACTGCATTGATAAGAAGGACAGTACATGATATATTAATGAACAAAAACACCTCAATGTTTAGTATTTGCCCGACAAATAAAACCATAATTTATGAACCCACAACTGTGTTAAATGTCAAAGCACAGTAAAGTAACAATTTTATATGTAGTTTTCAAACAAAACGACGTTTCCAAAGCATAGTGTTGTGTTATCCTAATTATATATCACAATTAAATTAAGATAACATGTACCTAGAGGAGGAATATTAAGAAAGACTGATGACGCCATTCAAAACACATATCCAACGTTACCACGCGAAACGCATATTTAAGATTGGTTTATTCTACGCAACACTCCATGAACATGCGCTAAGTTATGCATCAATCAAGTGTACACATTTAACATCCATTTCCACAATAAATTATACGCAACATTTTCAAATTAATCACGATGCGATATCTAAGCACGCCCTGATAATAATTTTCCTCAATACGTTTCACGATAATGTCTTTAAACATATTAAACTTACATTTACATCCCAGAGATGTGACAATTGTAATAACCGTGCACACACGTATCGATCTGAAGCTCAGAATGTTGTTTTTAAGGGATATTAGTGTGTTCTTTCTTATCAAGACAAACTGCGTTTCTCGTGGTATCGTATTCGCGGGTATCGATTAGCAAGTTAAATCGGTGGACTGTCCCAGATTTGTAGTGCAAAGCATTTCTTTTTGATCACGACTAAACTAAACTAAGTGTAATGTGTATGTTAAATATATTTTAGTAATATGCATATGTGACTGAGTTATTTGGAATTAAAAGGCCTTCGCATGGTATCGCATTTTCTGACCATTTTCATATTTGTTCTGAGAAATATGATATCGGCAAAATTTCAGTGGGATTACCAATAAATATATATATAATATATAAAAATATATAAAATAATACCTAACATTGGAATAAAGCATGCTTCTTTTCGTTTAATGCACATTAAAAGTTACGTTTTGCGTGGTCTCGTTAAATAATAGAGGAAAATAATTATTTTAAATTAGTCATTCACGCTAGCGCAACCATTTTTACATATATATTATTGTTTGCCCATATATATTATACATCATGATAGCTAATTATATGTACGTATCCTTTTAAGTATGTTCGAATGGCGGGTCATTTAATTAAATAAGATAAATGTGTCCAGATTTCGTGAGAATCGACCATATAATCGAGGATAGTTAATGCAACACAAGTATCGCCATCTGGTGCACAGGTGACCTCTCTGTTGTAACGCGTCGAGTGTGGTGCCACCTAGCGGAAAACGTCAGGATTGTGAAGCACAGTTTATAGGACAGTTCGAACACCGTGGATACAAATCCTAATATATCTAATGTTGTCAACCACACGTGATGATTGCACGTTTTAGTGACAACATTGCATGCATCTGTCAAACTGTCACCGGTTTACCAGTTCTATGAGCCTTTGGGTGTCGTCTAATTACAGTTGAGAGTTTCTTATTTATAGAGGCTAGACGCCCGGGCGGTAACTGGGGAGAGGGTCATACAGGTGCTTCATGTTTGTCACAGCCATCGTTTCTACTGTTGTCGTGTCTCACTGTTGTTACGCTGCACGTATGCAATAGTCATTGTTATAAAACTTGAGGCGTGAGGCTTGAATCAGACAGCGAAAATGTTTGACTGACGATAATATGTGTTAGCTCAAATCTACCTGGGACACATTCTAAGGAGAAACAGAACAATTTCAAAGACGTATACTGGATGGCTGGAATTACTACAGCTACAGGCGCGCTGGTTGACATGGTGTGGTCGCCTTAGATTATAAGTAAGACATGTGATATAAATTACACGCTCAAAATACACAGGATAATCAGTGATATGACTATTGCGCACATTCACATACGTCCAAATATATGTACGAATCCTACAATCTTATTCGGACCCCATGCACGCTAGGTGGGACCACTCAGTACCTCGGTGCAACCGGCCCACTATTACAGGTGAGCCGTAAAGTAATACGTGTTCGCGAGGCCAAACAAACGAGGCGGTAGGAAACCAGTTCTTTCTTTGCTCCAAGCGTCAGTTTTATTCAACGGTGTCTTTTGTTGTTGTGCAACGCGATAGCTCAAAATAACCGATTCACGACGCTCGTCGAGGCTTGCAGGAGGCCAGACGCAGCGATAACGTAAATAGCTCTTCTTCTTCTTCTTCAGTTCAGCATATCTCTGCGAGACGTAGCTGCCCAGATGATCCCACGATACGCTGCTGTGTCTGCCGTTCGTCTCCCTGCTCTTACGATGTCGTCTTCCAACCAGTCGCTGATGTCCTGCTCCCATATTCTCCTTGGTCTTCCCCTTCCTCTCTTTCCCTCCACTTTGCCTTCTAGGACTGTTTTTTCAAAAGGAATTATGTCTTTTGATGTGACCAAAATAACTCAGTTTTAGTCCTTTTATTCTATTAACTAATTGACAGTTCTTTATGTCTAATTTTTTTGGAATCTCTGCATTTGTTGTTCTTGTTATCCATGGCACGCGTAGGACTTTTCTGTAACATTTAATCTCAAACGCTTGTATTCTTCTCATGTGTGCATTGTTTAGTGTCCACGTTTCGCTCCCGTACAGAGCTGTTTGGAAAACGTAAATAACATACGCAGATAATAATCACCTGTTACAAATACGCTACTGTTGTTTCCGCAACGGTTAAAACGCAGTGATGTTGTCTGTAGTTCGAACTTTTTCTTGTCTTGATTTGGCTACATTGTGTCATTTCAACATAGCTTCGTCAAACATTTTTGAATAAATATTGATGGTATCAAAGATGTCTGACGTGATACGATTCCCTTGATACTTGTCGCACATATTTTCCGCTTCAGGATTCTACTTTTATTACTCGCCAGACTATAAGTAACTGTTTAATATACAGCGTTCCTAATGTCATCAGGTATAGATGAAATAACTAAACGAATGTAGTTAATTTTTATTGCGGTGTTTTGTCCCTTACACTAGAGTGTCTAGCCAGTATGCAAAACATTTCGGCTGATTCTACGGCAGGAACAACCACCAGCAGCGCTCCAGTGTTTGTGTGAAGACAGACTATAGGGCTCCAATGACGGAGTGAAGGCAGACTATAGGGCTCCAATGACGGAGTGAAGGCAGACTGTAGGGCTCCAGCAACGCAGAGAAGGCAGACTGTAGGGCTCCAATGACGGAGTGAAGGCAGACTGTAGGGCTCCAGCAACGCAGAGAAGGCAGATTTTACGTCACCTGTAACGTAGTGAAGGTAGACTGTAGGGCTCCTGTGACGTAGTGGAGATAGACAGTAGGGCTCCAATGACGGAGTGAAGGCATACTGTACCGCTCTAGTGACAAAGAAAGTGAAGGCAGACTGCAGAGCTCCTGTGACGTAGTGAAGGCAGACTGTAGAGCTCTGGTAACAGAGTGAACCCAGACTGTAGGGCTCCTGTGACGTAGTGAAGGCAGACTGTAGAGCTCTAGTAACGGAGTGAACCCAGATTGTAGGGCTCCTGTGACGTAGTGAAGGCAGACTGTAGAGCTCTAGTAACGGACTGAACCCATACTGTAGGGCTCCTGTGACGTAGAGAAGGCAGACTGTAGAGCTCTAGCAACAGAGTGAACCCACACTGTAGGGCTCCTGTGACGTAGTGAAGGCAGACTGTAGAGCTCTAATAACGGAGTGAAGGTGGTTTGCAGAGAGTAACACAGTGTCGTGGCGCAATGTACATAAATATCATAATTGTATACATATAAACAAAACCAACTGAATCAGAAATACGTTGTTGGTGCACAGTACATTAACATGCTATATGCCTGCGTGCATGCGTGGGTAAGTGCGCCAGTGCGTAAGTGAGTGCTGTACACATATGCTCGAGTAATCACGTGGTCGCATGAAGGCGAGCGTATATGTGTTGCCGAAATGCTTGCTATTGTTACTAAATATGAATACAAACTATAGTAATATACAGGCCCTATAATTATAGGTGTAACAAATACTGTACACAGTCATTGCACAAGACACGCACATAGCGTCTCGTACCAGGCAACGTTCTGTTAACTTACTGCGTGTGTGTATGTTTGTGTGTGTGTGTGTGTGTGTGTGTGTGTGTGTGTGTGTGTGTGTGTGTGTGTGTGTGTGTGTGTGTGTGTGTGTGTGTGTGTGTGTGTGTGTGTGTGTGTGTGTGTGTGTGTGTGTGTGTGTGTGTGTGTGTGTGTGTGTGTGTGTGTGTGTTTGTGTGTTTGTGTCAGTGTGTGTCTGTGTTTGTGTGCGTTTATGTGTTTGTGTATGTGTATGCGTGCGTTTATATGAATGTGTGTACGTGCATGCCTGCGTACATGTACTGATCTGTTAACTCGAGGTACCACTTGTGTGGTATCAGTTTTTAATTACTCTTGATATCATTAACGATGATGCATTGATTTGTGTAGCACTTAACATTACACTGAAGAGCCAGTAAAACGACATTAGGTGTTAATTGGGTACTCTTTAAATCTAAAAATGTTTTGAGCTTATGCATTGCATCGAACTTAACAAATACGTTTACTCTCCGCAGTAACCCTTTTATAACTGCAATGTTATCAATGATCGTGGATTAGATAATACAACCTATATAAACCAGGTGTGCATATGTAACGAGCCTTGACGCCTACTGCCATCCTCATCCCCGACCGGGAACGATATGTTGGCGCGATCACCTTGCGGTACAGTCGTTCTCGATAGCTGTAGGCCTTACTTTGTAATGCACAAAGTGCATGCTGAGTACATCTTGCTGATTCATTCCACGCCTGGACAACTCTTTTCTGAACACATGACTTGTTCAAAGTAGTTTCCTATTTTTAACGTATTCCGCATAACCACGAACATAGGAGTGGTTGCTGACGTGAAACAAACCAGTTTTACATTGTTCGACAAAAGACCTGTAATTGCAGACGTATCTCATCCATACATTATTTGTATTAAATGAACTGATTAACGAGTTGCATTAGTTTTAAAAGAATGGACTGTTTATGGGAATTTACTTCAACGAGCTGCGTATCTAATTCAGTCATGGTATTGTAAGTTTCAAGTCCGCAACAGCGACGCCTAATACACTGGAAAGTTTTTTTTATTATGCCAACTGATCATGTTAGAAAGCCTTCTTTTTGGTGTGCAAAAACCCGATTTCAATTCAATCCGTCACTGTTGTTTTCAAACTTTTTTGTAGTAGAAAATGACAAATGCATAGGTCTAAAAGGCGCTTAACTGCACCTACATGGTTACGAACACGACCACAAACATGTTTCCTAACAACATCGAGCGATGATATCTTCCTGTCAAGAATAAATACATTATTTGTCACGTGAGTTACCACTGTAATTAGTAACGTTTGGTAGGTTTGTAAGTTTCAAGAAATGTAACGAACATATTTGTTATTGCAATATTTTATGATACTGATTTGTTACATACACGGTGGTTATCCTCATAGACAATGTTTCACGCTGCATTATTTTATACGTATAGCTTAATAACGATGAACATTTTGCATGTGTATAAGTAAATAAGTACAAACATAGTTTATGTCAATGAGATACGTTATATACAGTTTTTACCTTAATCATCAATTGGCACAATGTTGCATGAAAGCACCGTTGTTGTTGGTCTTGATAAAATCAATTAAAGCAAATGTTATTTTGCAACAGCCACAACAACATAATTGTATACCCAAGAACGTCCGTCTTTTTAATGAAGTTGTGTTGCATGATGGCCACTTGGCATGGTTGATGCCGTCTTCCCGTGACCCCATAAACATATACTAAGATATGTGTTTGCTTAAATATATATATACATATATGTATACACACACACACACACACACACACACACACACACACACACACACACACACACACACACACACACACACACACACACACACACACACACATATATATATATATATATATATATATATATATATATATATATATATATGCATACATGTATATATATATATATACACATATATATATATGTATATAATTATTAATTTAATATACCTTATAGCAACAATAACTATGAGGTGATCTGTCGCGGTTTTACACCACAGTTGTTTCGTTGTTACCTGCTTTGACTTTCAACACAAAATCTTGCAATGTCAGTCGTATTTTGGTATTTTTCTTTACTCTAAGTAGAACATATCGGGCCGTAACGACAGTTCTTTCTCGCGCTCTCCTTAATGATTGCTGCTTTCCGCATTTCTTTCAAAGTTTCGCGAGTTGTATTTTCTTTGTCTGTAGATATGCTCCAATTATATGTAGGTCTGCCGGGTTTCTTTTTGTGGGTTCTGAAACATGTCTTATAACAGTCATAGTTTCTTTCCAGGGTGTGTGTTCAATCCAAGTCTTCTTTTTACAGTCACTATTTTGATGATCATTTGCTTTTTCTTACTGGCACGCTCAATATTTGTTATATTATCTTATCATTTAGTTGTTTGATACTTCATTTTAAGAATGTGTGGCGTGATCTTGTTGTTTAGTTTCTCTAGAATTTAGTATGTTCGTTCTGTATTGGTGCATGTACAATTATCGCATGAGGAGCATAAAACCTCACAAATGTTGCCGAGTGTGGTCGTGCGTTTGGGCACACAATTACATTCCTACAAAGTATTGCCAACTTCCTAGCTCTCACAACCTGGTGTTGGAACCAGGTCCCATTGCTAGTTGATTACCACAGACAGTTTATATTTACAACGTATATGGGAACTTATCCGACGCGTGCGTTGGAATGACGCCAGAGCTTTGTGTTTGCGGCTTGGACCATTAACTGTAACATCATTCAAACAGGAAGGAAACGTCAGTTCAACTATCCGAATGAAAGAGCCGATGATTTGGATAAATGCTATCATCATTCAATCTTTGCCCATACAACATTGTTGAGTTACCGTTGTGGTTATGCACACGGACAAGGACAATCAAGTAACACAAATCTTACGTGAATGGCATTCAACAATTGGCGTTCTTTTTACCAACAAACGAAAGACCGCTTAATTTTTATAATAGATTCTAAAATGAAATAACATAAAAACTTTGTGGTTTTGTAAGACGGATCTGTAATTTTGATTTGCATTGAAAACGCGCCCACAATACGTAGCTTACAATTTAAACTAGACTTAGTAACATTTACCCATTTGCAAATCTAAATATATAACATATATGCCGTGTGCTTCTGTTATACAACACGTTACCAAAATCGTTTGCCATTGTACAAGTCCAGAATACACTGCACAAACAGTTAACATTTAGTGTGCGTTTTAACATTGCTACGAATTGCACAACCATAAACAATCATTTGGCACTGCTGCCAATGCGGCGAATTTGCCTGTATTAAACCGTCTCCTGTGGCATATTGTACAATGACACCCGAAAAGGAAGGAAAGAATGCTCAATTCAATGTGGTCATTGAAGTATTTCAATCCTATATATAGCTGTCGAAAAATATGTACTAACTGCATGCCCATCGACAACCGTGTACCTATGCTGACGTCATTGCTTTGGTTGGCACACACACACGAACAAGTAACTAAGTTTCTTGATATATCTGCACCGATATCCTTCAATTATTGATGTCACGTCTTGCAACAAAAGTCAAAAGAATCCATGTAATGTGTGTTTATATAAAATATAGGAATAAAAACAAGGTCGACAGTTAAAAATAGTTTCTACATGCAATTAATGTATTTTGATTGTGTACGCGGATATGTTTTTTTTACTGTGAACAGGTTGCCTTGAGCAGACGAATGCAGCTGACAGGTGCAGGATACTATCATAAATAGGCAGACTGTTTAAGGTAAAAAGGTTGAGAACAGCAGGCAAAATAGTAATAATAAAGCTATCAGGGAGAGGAAAACACAGTTAGAAGGGGCAGGATTGTACATCATCAGTCGTCCGCAACGATTCTCCTAAATTGCTTCAGCGCAAACACACACAAAAATGACGAAGGGGCGCACCCTAAAAATTACCTTCACATTATCGGTGTAATCTACTAGAAAGTTAACCACCAATTGCAGTCCAGCATTCATGCCAAATGCCTAACAATGCAGCAGCGAACCAATTGCGTGTCGTCGTTCGTTGGATACGGTCGATGTCGTGTTGCTATAAAAGGCGACCCGACGCTGATCCAATCATTCGATTCTCACACAGAAGGCAAACATCAGGTGTCTGACTTACCATGGCTCGGTTAACTTTCGTCGTGTTGGCAGTTTCGCTGGTTGTTCTCCAGCAGGGCGCAGAAGCCAGTCCACGTCCGGGTGGTCCAGGTTAGTACGCTACGAGAGTTGTGAACTTACATGCTTGCATACGCACACCAATGCATTTGCCGTATTGAATTTTCGTGTATCAATCGCGTTCTTGTCGCGTTTCAATAATCGTGCGTAGACGTCTTCAGAAATCCATGGCGCCACACTCAGCGAACATAATCGGAAAACAGCTTTCAACATTTAGTATAATAATCAAATGGTAATCTTCAAATCCGACATGTTTCCATTAGATAGTTTTATCTAATGCGGGGTTTTGTTATGGCAGTGCCATACATATGTATGGTATGCTAACATGCGAATCATTGAAGACTTGTCTAACCGTTGACTAAGTTATATATTTCCAACAGTATATTTCAAAAGAGGATCATAGATCATTATAATGCAGTGGCATACCGTCTCAGCAATACTTTTCCTTTGGAACAGTATGTATTATGTGTTTGGGTTTCTTCTACATTTCTTGTAACACATTGTGTGCTTGCATCGGGGATTACTTAGTTTTGAAAGATACATAAAAGGATATGGCTTAACAAACATAATATCAAGGAAGTCAAGCGGAAAGCACGTAGACGTTTATATGATATTGAATAGTTATGAAAATATGATACAAGTATTTATTGTCTCGCAAGACTTACATCACAACACGATGAGAGGAAGACAATGAACAATGTAGTGTAGCTTAAATGTATGAATGTATTGATTTTCACTCAGAACTATAAACTTATAAACTGATTATAGTTTGATTGTGTAAAGGCTAGCAGTGGGATTGCTTTAAAAACAAAGGCGTCAAATATTTCACTAGCTCGTGTTTTGCATAGATCAACAAATATGTCGGACTCTCTCGATACGCTAAAGGTTTCTTTTTACACACGTCAACTGGGAGTTCTGCTCTTGGTGACAACCTTATTTACTCTTATCTTAAACTATGATATCGTTGTCCTTTCAACAGTAAACTGCATATCGAGCTGCGCCGGCCTGCCTGCCGGAGACTACCACTCGTGCAGTGAATGCACCGTGTACGCCTCCTGTACTGCAGCTGGAACACTAGTGGACAACAGACCATGCGCCCAGTCCAACGGTGCGCCTCTTGTGTGGGATGACGTCAAGAAACGTTGTGAATACACGTCACAGACCTGGTACGTGACGCCTAGTAATACAATCATACATACCGCACTCATTGATGTTTCTAAGATCTGCCACTGTCTCCCCGGCTCCGTTTGTTACGTCATTTAAGCGCCAATGAATTACTTACTTATTTATGCAGATATATGGTGTGGCATAATATAATCTATCGGCCAACGAACACTCTCTTGAAGAAATTTTTACATAGCTTGGAACATTAAAAATTACTTGATTAACTAATTTATCTTATTAGTGTATTTGTTTTAATTGTCTTTATAATAAATGTGATAATGTAGCGCACTGAATATCTAGCAGTTAGGTACCGCGCAGAGAAAGCGCTCAAATTATTATTTTTATTATCATTATTGGTGGTGAATAAGAAAACACGGATATAAACAACTGCAGCACGGACGGAAATACTTAACGGTTATGTTCTATTTGTTTCTAATAAACGCCAATGTGTCCGCAATAGGTTGCAATTCGTGTAGCCTAAGCGATAGTAGCTACAATACAGGTACAATTAATTCTCGTAGAATAAAAAATACTTTCACGGAAAGTTATGTGTCCGTCATATACTTCAAACAATACCAATTATACACGAATGACAACATCTCTGTTTCTGATGATGTAACTGAGATATGTGATTTAAATATTACATCTTATACAAGTTCCTCGGTGTAAAATGTATTCCCATTTATGGACAAATAAAGTTACATTATTATTATTATATTTATATTATATTTATGATATTATAGTATATTAGATTATAGTATATTATAGTATTATTAGTATACATGTTTCCAATAGCGGCGGTATTGCTCCCGTGAACCGATGCATCACGAGCTGTGCTGGTCTGCCCTATGGAGACTACCAGTCCTGTCGCGGCTGCAACGTGTACGCTTCATGTGACGCTGCTGGAAACATCTTCGATCCCCGCCCGTGTGCGACACCGAACCTCGTCTGGGACGACATCTTGAAGAGATGCGAATACTCGTCACAGACATGGTATGTGGCGACACCTAGCCGTGTTCGCATTAACGGACGACTTCAGATGCACCCGCTGTGGCGCCAGTTCTTGTTGCAGATGTAAGGTGTAGCTGTCATTCCTACTGAGTCTCGTTTGTGTACGTCAACTATCCGGCGTGTCAACGATGTTGTTCTATTTAGAATTCTATACGAAACAGACGGTCATCTGTTTTTCAACAATATTTCATTAGGAAATCGATGTGGGGTGATTTGATTAATATATATGTTTTTAACTGTTTTAAGTGATCATGACCTTACATGGCAAATGTACCTAATGTGTTGAGAAGAGTTTACCTAATGCCACGCGGAGTTCACGTTTCACTTGTCTGTCAAGGCGAGAAGTGCTGCCTTCTACCGTGATTCCTCCAAATGACACACAGCAGTTCACATATAATTCTCACACACCTTCTGCATAAACGCACCATAAATGGAAATGCTCCGCTGTACCATGTAAATGCTCGGATAAGCAGACCATTTCGAGACTATGCATATTGACGAGGAAACTATTTTCTTTGCAAAATAAGTTGTTTTTCGCTCCTTTTTTTGTGTTGGATGGGACACATTACTGAAGAAATGATAATATGGAATTACTAAAAGCTGTCAAAAGATTATACTAGTTATTATCCTACGGACATCATTAATAACTACAATCAACAAAGGTTATTCTAGTCATTATGCTAAGGACATCATTGATAACTACAATCAACAAAGCAATCTGGGATGCGGAGCGACTAAGCGGAAACCAAATTAATGTCTACAATATTGACTGATGTAAGATAATTATGACCCTGTCATGACCTACGTGGCATGCTTCTATGACCATTTGGAAACATAAAAAATGGATTGAATTCCATTTTTCAGAAAAGATTCCAAAACACAAATGCCTATTTTATGTAAATAGAACCCTACGGTGTCTGTCCTGTTGTTGCGAATTCTGTCATTGTTACCTATTCCGTACGGAATTCAGTTATTTGTTCGCGTCTTTTCCGGTGTTGGATGTGACGTCATCAGTTCTTTTCTGTCCAACAGCGGCACTGGTGTTACAACTGTAGCCACTACCTCGGCAGTTACTGCTGTAACCAGTGGCACGGGTAGCAGCTGTATCCGTAGCTGCGCTGGCCTGGCCTACGGGGACTACCAGTCGTGCCAGGGTTGCAACGTGTACGCGTCTTGCACCGCGGCGGGAGAGCTGATCGACAACCGACCGTGTGCACGTTCCAACGGGGCACCTCTTGTGTGGGACGACAACAAGAAGACGTGTGAATACTCGTCGCCGACCTGGTACGTGACTTGAAACACATACAAAACTACTACATCCTAGAGTAATCTTTTGTAGCGTTCTACATCAATGCGCGTTGAAATGTGTTGTGATGTACCGGCATCAAAACATAAGTAACGTTAACACATCAAAACAGTATGGAGATATAAGAGAGGTGAACAGATTTGTGATGTTATAGTATATGTTGGGCATATCATGTAGTAGGATCACTAAGGAGCAAATGTATGACTACCAACAACGTATATTTCTGATACAGGAAACCAAATTAAGTAATACAAAATAAATAAACTCATGCTATGTAGTGCAATATACGTTATCGATTCTAACTTCGGGAATGAATGTGTTTTAATGAGCCAAGTCAATGCTTTACTTTGATACTTAACTGCTTATGAAATTTGACCTTGTAGTTCGTTACGTTACATCTACCATGCCGAGTAACTTTAATATTATCAACTCTGTCTGCGCATGTCATTAACAGAGTGCGGTGTCTTTGTGTTGCAGTCCTTGAACCGCTAGGTGACTCCAGTGACTTGAAAGCAGACCCATCCTCGCATTACCCACCGCGCGGTGTCGCCACCGTCACCAGCACTACGAGCACACTTCGAGAACGAGGCTGCTGTGTTGCGACAGAAGTTAATTTTTTTTAAACAGGAGTGATCGAGCGACCACCCAGTCACAAACGCTGTTCAGGATAGGAATGTCAGTCGACACGTATGGATTTCGAAGCTACAGTAATGAAGATTATACTTATTGTTTTTATCATACGAAGTTTATACAATGTTTGACAAACATTACGACGTGAAAACGGTGTGCTGATTGTATTCATAGTTTGTAGCCAAACACCAGTTTACGCTTGTTACTGTTTTTTTAAAATAAATATAATGTATATCAACATCCATCTTGTACGCCAATGTATGCAAAATGATGTTAACCAGTTCGACTTAGCCCGCGTAAAACGGCTGTTGCAAGTTCGTTCTCAGTTAATTCATGGCGATTTGCTACCTTCAACACTTTACTATTGTATCACAGAGAATATATACATTTGTGGGCGAAGCTTCCTGTATAACAGCTAACTAAGAACTTTTCGATGATTTCAGTCAGGAGTAAGACGATCAGAAAACAAAATGTTGCATTTGCATATAATCAGTTGCTGACACAACGGGTCAAACCCGGCTTAATTGGCTTTGCTCTGAGGATGTTTGTTAACAGTTGTTAAATAAAAATTGCACTAAAATCACACCGTGCTGTTGCTTTAGTTAGATTAATGCTGAGATCACACATAATTAGACGGACCGAATATTAGATTGTTTATTTACGTGTAAGTTAGTGGATGCGTAATATTGCCAACGTCTGGCGAATATCCTACAAAGTAGAGACCGGAAGTGTAATTACAGTTACAATGAACGGTCGGTGTAATAAGTACAGGTGTAAGGTGCATCGGCCTCAGTGGAACAACTTAGAAATATACGTTTTGGAAAGCACATAGTCATTTAACCACACAAGTGAGGATCATCTTATGTAAGAAACAAATTGATCAAAGCGCAACATCTTCCCGAATATAAACTACAGCAGAACATCCCTTTATGGTCACCTCGATAATACAGCCATCTTTGCAATTAAGGTCACCCTGGGGCAGTCCCAAATTATATTTTAACAATAAAGTATCGGAAATTAGTCCTGCTAATACGGTCACCTCGCTATTCAGGTCACGTTTTGCCCAGTCCCGATGGTGACTTTAATAGTGAGGTTCCAAAGTTGTTTTGAATTACCCGTAGAAGAGGAAGTGTGGAGTTACCTTGGATAAACGAGAATTCAAGGTCAGTCGAACCGTTTATCAATAAGTCTTCAGATGCATGTGTGTGTGTGTGTGTGTGGGGGGGGGGGTGTGTGTGTGTGTGTGTGTGTGTGTGTGTGTGTGTGTGTGTGTGTGTCTGTGTGTGTCTGTGTGTGTGTGTCTGTGTGTGTCTGTGTGTGTCTGTGTGTGTCTGTTTGTGTC
>OZ023217.1:49935339-49970339 GCA_963995525.1 Escarpia spicata | reverse complement strand
TGGCACGGATAAAATAATGTTCCTCTCATTGTTATAGGAATGTACACAATTCCTATTCGAGCTCAGCAGTAACTATGCCAAATGGTTTCCTGAATGAACGAATATATCGTAATTCTTACAGTAATTACATTAATGATTTCGCGACAGTTCTAATCAGTATTAGTCTAAGCTGAACGCTAAATAATATAATTTGGATGAACGTACGTAGACGTACGGCCCTGCTTACCTGTTCGTAAAAAAATAGTTTGTGTACGTATAGCTCTGCCTACCTGTTCGTTAAATTAGTCTGTGTACGTAACACATAACAAGTGTTGACGTATCCCAGCGAAAAACAAAATAAAACGCGCGTGACACATGTGTCAAACGCTGCTCGACCAATCACGAGCGCGCTGGGCGTGGCTTAAAAGCGCCTGGTAGTTTTTCATAAGTGAATCGCAAAGACGCCACCGGGTGCACAGCTCAATCTGTTGATAACATCTAACTTCCGTTTGACACGCGCTACTAGTGGTTGTGACATATGCACTCAAACATAACTAACTATGGTCTGCTACACAAATGACAAATCGACAGTTCATCAAAAAATTGCTCCGGTCTTAAAGCTTCCTTAGCAATTTATTTTACCCAGTGCGAATTGCGAAACGTCACGGTCAGAGATGCACACATAATGTGCGCCGCAAACGTGTTAATCACACAGTATGTATTTAAGTGGTTAATCGACTGATATGCATGCGGTTGTTAAATCGGGTGACATACGTCAGTGTGACTAATGCCATGTTATTCTGATGTATATAGCGGCGTGTTATGTGCGTAGCCACTTTTCCTCATTTGCCGAGTTTCCAGTCGGTCAATCAATCAAATCAATCAAATCAAAAATACTTTATTGTCTGTCCTAAAACAATACACTTTAAAACTTAAAATTGTCTTTAGGTTCATCCGTTGACCATCCAATCAATAAATTATAAATAACACATTAAAGTATCCTAAAACGATAAACTAAACATACCACATAAGAAGACAATTGATTAAATGTAAAGCTTTTCCGAGCATAAAAAAATTATCAAACTGAAGCACTCCCAGAGCACCAGAGAAGTGCACCAGTACATCAATATCTGCATTGTCAAAACACACAGTTCAAAACAATGGGATCAAACAATAAGGACCATAAGCGGATCCCGGGGGCCTGTGGGGTATGTGCCCCTTAAATCTTTTTAGCGTGCCCGCAGACCTTTATGAATGGGCCGACGTGACCGTGCCCCCTAGACCGTTTGAAATGTGCCCCCGTTCAAGTTGCAATTAAGTGAAGTTACGCCGACTCGACGGCGACATTTTTTCGACAGCACCACGCACCTGGCGTCTGGTGTCCGTGTATCGGTGTTCCATTGTAGTTGGTCCGAGGATGTCATCCAAATCATATAACAAATTTACACAAATAATCAAAGTTTAAATCCAAGTGTAGATTTAAATATACGTGATAATAAAGGTCGTTAATATCCGGAATATTCACTTGACGTTTATTTGACATTAAGCGCATACAGTCAGTCATTAAATCGTGTTCGACTAATTTATTGAGGCATTTTCTAATCGATACAGAACAGTGAGGATCATTTCAAATACCAATGGCATTGCCGGGAAAGGATGGGCAGTGCTTGCTAAAAAAATCCGGAACAGTTACTGTTCTCGATTAGGAAGTTATTGTGGTTACATGGACGACGTAAAAGGTCACATCTAAGGTGACAAGCTTGTGATATGCACTTAAATTGTGGTAAATAATTCCTTAGAGAAAACAGTCCTAGAAGGCAAAGTGGAGGGAAAGAGAGGAAGGGGAAGACCAAGGAGAAGATGGGAGCAGGACATCAGCGACTGTTTGGAAGACGACATCGTGAGAGCATGGAGACGAACGGCAGACAGAGCAGGGTATCGTGGGATCATATGGGCAGCTACGTCTCGCAGAGATATGCTGAACTGAAGAAGAACTGTACAATTGTACAACAAATTATTTAACTTAAAATTTATACTAGCAAAATGTCCGTCAGCTGATGGGATGCCATAATAGAAGCAGTTGTGAAAACACGATTTACAAAATGTTAGAAACCGAAGAGCATTGTTACATAAACACATTAACACGTTCTCAGATATTCGTTGTTTGTTCAAAATGACGAAGGTCGGAGAGAATGTAAAATTCCCAACAGTCAATAGGCCCTAGTCGTGATAGTGTAGAATTGTCAAATAGTATTCGTGTTGATATGCTATTGGTATGAGTGTAGGCATAAGCATTACTGTGTCTGCTTCTACTCCGTCGTGCCAAGTCTGAAGCAAGAGCCAATTTCCCGAAGTTTTGCTTGCGCGCGCGCGCGCGTGCGTGGTGCCTGCAATTGTTATGGTACATTTTACGTATTACGCGCACATTACGTTTTACGTATTACGTCATTTGTGTGCACGTTACGTTTTAAGTTCACAGCCGTTAAGGAACGAACTGATTTACCCCATGAAGGTGTCTTGTGATATATGGGGATATATTGAAATAATGTAGGTATTACGTCCAACTCTAGGATCGTTGATTATCCCTGAACGTTTGGTGCTCGTAGTTCAAGCCGTCTAAGAGGGGAACATTAAGATACATAAGGCCTACGCTAGGTCGATTATAGTTAGAATATCCAGGAGGGGTGCTGGTTGCTAAGGCACACATACTAACATTCAAAGTTGTTTTTTTTGCATTTTTTTTCTTCAACATTACTGCTCAGAACGTTAATATGATTTCACCTAGCGAACACTCCCCGTTTTCTGACGCATTCGGCTTAGCGGTAATCTGGTAGCATAGCCTCGACTTACATTGTCTCGGCGATTGTATTATTCGTCGCCCTCCGCGTGCACAGCTCAATCTATTGATAACATCTAACTTCCATGTGGCATGCGCTACTCGTGTTTGTGACATATACACCCACACACAACTAACCGTGGTCTGTTACACGAATGACAAATCGACAGTTCATCCAAAAAATGCTGCGGTCTTTAAGCTTCTTTAGCAGTTTATTTTACACAGTGCGAATTGCGAATTGCGAAACATCACGGTCTGCGATGCACACATAATATGCGCAGACAGTTTAGTAACAGAGATTGCATTCATGTGTTTAATCGATTGATATGCACTGCCATTGTTAAATCGGGTGACATACGTAAGTGGGTGTAATGTCATGTTATACTGATGTATATCGCGGCGTGTTATGTGCGTAGCCACTTTTCCCCATTTGCCGAGTTTCTAGTCGGTCAATCCTAAGTTCAATACAATGGGATCAAACAACGAGGACCATAAGCGGATCCCGGGGGCCTGTGGGGTATGTGCCCCTTAAACCTTTTTAATAGTGCGTGCCCGTAGAACTTTATGAATGGGCCGACGTGACTGTGCCCCCTAGACCGTTTGAAATGTGCCCCCGTTCAAATTACTATCAAGTGAAGTTACGCCGACGCGACGGCGACATTTTTTCGACAGCACCTCTAACCTGGCGTCTGGTGCCAGTATACAGGCATTCCATTGTAGTTGGTCAGAGGATGGTATCTAAATCAAATACCATACCCCAAGCGTAACTGTCAAGCTGAAACAAGTTTAAGGATGAATGTATTTATATGATACGTTGTCTACGTTGAACCAAATTTGTTTATGTTGCTATATTTAATATTGGAATAATACAGTGCATGTTGAGGTACACAAGAGCTCTTTAAATTCAATTAAATGCAAGGGCAAATTAACTGCGCCGCCAGTTTACTGAGGTTGGCTAAGAGTCGTTTAGGTGTTGATAACAACAACATCATTAACTTACACTATTGTCAGAAACGCTTAACTCTTTTTGAAGGACATCTTTATCAAATTGCCGTTTCAACACACGCATCAATACATTTGTATGTCTGAGTAAACAATTATATTTCCTTCCAATTATTCAAAAGAATGCGGTTAAAATAATGCAATCGATGTTCCTGTGAGGATTGCAAATACCACAGTCGTTGACGGGAAAGGATCGGCAGTTCTTGCTAGAAAATAAAAAAGCCGGAACAGGTACTGTTCTCGATTAGGAAGTTTTGTCTGGTTACGTGAACGCCGTAAAAGATCAGATCAACGATGAAAACGTTGTCACGTGATGTGGGCACAAAACACAAAGGTGGCTCTGCAATAAAAAGACCAACAGAACAGGTTCCAGATTTCACATCAGGCCGATTCAATGAATTTCGTTCAACACTCACTGCATAGTTCGTTTGACATTTCAGATTAAAACGGATGTCTCTGTGTCAGTTCCTGCTGTGAGATGCATTTAAATTGTGGTAACTGTACAATTGTACAGCTAATTATTTTATTCATTATTATTACTAGCAAAATGTCCGTCACCTGATGGGATGCCATGATAGAAACAGTGGTGAAAACACGATTTACAAAATGTTAGAAACCACAGAGCATTGTTAAATAAACACATTAACACATTCTTAGTTCAAAATGACGAAGGTCGGAGAGAATGTTAAATTCCCAACAGTCAATAGGCCTTAGTCGTGATAGTGTAGAATTGTCAAATACTATTCGTGTTGATATGCAATTGGCATGAGTGTAGGCATAAGCATTGCTCTGTCTGCTTCTACTCCGTCGTCCCAACTCTGAAGCAGGAGCCAATTTCCCGAAGTTTTGTTAGCGTGCGCGAGGTGCCTGCAATTGTAATGGTACATTTTCCGTATTACGCGCTCATTACGTTTTACGTATTACGTCATTTGTGTGCACGTTACGTTTTAAGTTCAGAGACGTTGAGGAACGAACTGATTTACCCCATGAAGGTGTCTTGTGATATATGGGGATATGTTGAAATAATGTAGGTATTACGTCCAACTCTAGGATCGTTGATTATCCCTGAATGTTTGGTGATCGAGGTTCAAGCCGTCTAAGAGGGAAATAGACACAGGGCCTACGCTAGTTCAGTTGTAGTTAGATCATCCAGGACGGGTGTTAGTAGCTAAAGCACACGTGCTAACATTCAAAGGTCTTTTGTTCCTCAAATAAAACAAGTCATATTAGTTAATCAGTAATCGTTTATAGTTTATTGCCATAATATTACGTATATTTACCTTATGAATGCGAGGAAAACAGGGACAAGTTCAATGATTATATGTCAAAAATTGCTGTATATGTTAATAATCTTAATAGCTCGTGCATCACTATTGTTGGTGATTTTAACGCGGATATTTCCAAGAAATCAGTTTTTGGGAATATCTTACTTGATTTCTGCAAAGAATTTACTCTGGCTATATGTGATCAAGATACTCTCCCAATAGACACATATACACAAGTTAGTTCTGCCTGGGGAACTACATCATGGCTAGACCATATCATATGTACCGCTGATGCGAAGGATTGCCTATCTAACATGTCCATACTTTATGACGTTATTTATTCTGATCACCACCCGATATCGTTCAGCAGAGACAGTGATATTGTACCAGAATGCGTTAGTGGTAGTGGCAATACTAATGAGATTAAGCAAGGCATACGTTGGGACAGATTAAACCCACAAGATATTGATGCATATAGAGAATGCACGAACGTTGAATTGAGCAAACTGAATGTTCCACCGGGTGTTAGATGCAATGATCCCAATTGTCATAACTGTAATCATCATCATGATTTCGATGACTTTTACAATTCTATCGTGATTACATTGAAGAGGTGTGGTCACGCACTCCGGTCAAATCGCAAAGGTGCGTATAAGTATAATGTTGTACCAGGTTGGAACGAGCGAGTGAAAGAGCTTCATTGTGCAGCCCGTGACGCTTACTGTATATGGAAAGAGAGTGGTAAACCTAGACAAGGTGACATTTTTATTGTTATGAAATTATCCAGAATGAAATTCAAACAGGCGATCAGAAAATGTAAAAGGGCGAAAGAAACTATCATTGCTGATAACATTGCAGAACAGTTGTGTCAGAAAGACCACCGCAAATTCTGGAAATAAATTAAACACTGTACGAACAGTAAAGTAAAACTTCCGACAAACATTGATAATATACACGGTGACGTAAACATCGGGTCAATGTTGAAGCATCATTATGAACATTTATTTAATGATGTGGAGGATAGTCGTGGTGATAAAGTTTGTTATGATTGTTCCTCTGGCAATAAAAGAATGACTGTTGGTGCAGTTGAACTGATGGATATTATTAATGGACTCACAAAAAATAAGTCACCAGGTATGGACGGTATCAGTGCAGAACATAGTAAGTTCGCTGATTATCAACTCGCTGTGCTTTTGTCTATCATTGTGTCTTCGATTCTGGTGCATGGTTATTTACCAAAAGAAATTTCACGGTCGGTTATTGAACCAATTATTAAAGACAAGAATAGACGAGTAAACGACACAGGGAATTATAGGCCAATACGTCTATCGAATATATTTTCGAAGATAAAAGACACTGTTTTTTTGACAGAATGGAAATGTACTTGGAAACCACTCCAGTAGTATATAGGTATGTCTGGTTATCCATCCAGGGGGGGTTCGGAGGAGGTTGTGGTTGATATTAGGGAGGTTTCGAAAGCCGCCCCCCTGAGCAAAGTGAGTAGTCACGTGACCGTATGTGTGAGTGTGTGTAGCGCCACCTGACGGTGAAATGAGCAGCCATGGAAGGGTTATTGTATATATATGAGAGACGAAAGACCAAAGAGGGAATTATAATAACGAAAGATCAAAGAGGAAAGGTGTAGAAAGGAACGAAAGATCAAAGAATCATAACGAAAGATCAAAGAGAAGTATTATCAAAGTGATAGGCCCGAGTCGTGTGTGTTGCACACGAAGGCGACGGGGTAAGCGTCTATCCGGAGTTCGAGGAGTACGTCTTTGGGTACGATTCCACGCATGACGACACGGGCGTGCGTATCGCGGGTGAGTAGGCGGACGAGCTGTAGGGTTTCCATCAGTTGTCGTAGATGACGTTACGACTCCTGTCGATCTCCAGCACCTTCTCGAATTCGGCATAGGCGACGACGTTCACAGTGGTTGTCAGCGCGTCGTGGAAATGAATCTCGAATTAGCTTTTTAATAATGAGTGTTCATCAACAACATGTTCAAAAACCACAGTTTGAAATGATTAAGTAATTATCGTTCAGCATTGGTCGCAGGAGTATCCCAACAACATCCTCCATCGGAGAGGGAACAGGGTCTGCATCAAAGCGAGTCCGTGTCGCTAGGAGTTCGCGTATTACGTGGCAGAAATACGACCACGCCAGTGGTTCGTGTAAGTCTGCCTATGTTGTATCGTGTATAACGAACATGTTGGAAGGTGGACCATGAGAGATAATGAAGTATACTGAAAGGTGTGTGAATAATGTTTATAAATATATATATATATATATATGAAACTTTAAAATATGTATGTATGTGTGTATGTATGTATGAAAGAAGGATTATATATAAGGTAATAACCAACAAACACCACAGTTTGAAAGTTGAATAGTTTTATTAACATCAGGAATCGATTACATCAACGAAACCATCATCATCATCATCTGTCTCCGGACACCAATTTTCGACATCCTCCGTGTCCAGGGGGGCAACAGGGTCGGAGTCAACCCAAGGGTTTGGAGGATCAAACCGGTCCCGTGTCCTCAGCAGTTCAGTCATGACGACACAGAAAGCACATTCATGGTAGTCGTGGAGTTCTTCTTCTCTGGAACATATATGAAAACTTTAAAAATATCGTCTCTGAAACATATATGAAAACTTTGAAAATGATATTATATATTGTGCGAAGTACAACCGGTGGGAATAGACCAGCGATGTAACCAGACACCGCGTAGGTAGCCAACACGATAAAAGGGCAAGCTAGGGCAACAGATGAGAGAGATAAGAATGGACTATGACACAATATGTAGACGTCGCCTGACGCGATCGGTAACCAGACACCACGTAGCTAGCCGAAACGACAAGAGGGCAGGTTAGGTCAACATACGCATAGATAAGAAAGGACTGTGACACAACATGTATATAGTTTTGTTAGGTTTATATACGCAAACCCGATAGAGACGTTATGTCTTTTCAATCACGAGACAGTGCAAAAACACGAGAAGAGACAAGACCAGCTCAAGCACAGTACACACTAGCTGAGAAGGAGGTAAAGAAAGCCACCAAAAGAGATTTGACAAGCTCAAGCACAGAAGGGAGACAGAGGAGGATAGGAAGGCAGAGAAGGCGAGGGAAGAGAGGAGAGGGAGACAGAGGAGGATAGGAAGGTAGAGAAGGCGAGGAAAGAGAGGAGAGGGAGACAGAGGAGGATAGGAAGGAAGAGAAGACGAGGAAAGACAGGAGAGGGAGACAGGAGAGGATAGGAAGGCAGAGGAGGCGAGGGAAGAGAGGAGAGGGAGACAGAGGAAGATAGGAAGGCAGAGAAGGCGAGGAAAGAGAGGAGAGGGAGACAGAGGAGGATAGGAAGGCAGAGAAGGCGAGGGAAGAGAGGAGAGGGAGACAGAGGAGGATAGGAAGGTAGAGAAGGCGAGGAAAGAGAGGAGAGGGAGACAGAGGAGGATAGGAAGGAAGAGAAGACGAGGAAAGACAGGAGAGGGAGACAGGAGAGGATAGGAAGGCAGAGGAGGCGAGGGAAGAGAGGAGAGGGAGACAGGGGAGGATAGGAAGACAGAGGAGGCGAGGGAAGAGAGGAGAGGGAGACAGAGGAGGATAGGAAGGTAGAGAAGGCGAGGAAAGAGAGGAGAGGGAGACAGAGGAGGATAGGAAGGAAGAGAAGACGAGGAAAGACAGGAGAGGGAGACAGGAGAGGATAGGAAGGCAGAGGAGGCGAGGGAAGAGAGGAGAGGGAGACAGGGGAGGATAGGAAGACAGAGGAGGCGAGGGAAGAGAGGAGAGGGAGACAGGGGAGGATAGGAAGACAGAGGAGGCGAGGGAAGAGAGGAGAGGGAGACAGAGGAGGATAGGAAGGTAGAGAAGGCGAGGAAAGAGAGGAGAGGGAGACAGAGGAGGATAGGAAGGAAGAGAAGACGAGGAAAGACAGGAGAGGGAGACAGGAGAGGATAGGAAGGCAGAGGAGGCGAGGGAAGAGAGGAGAGGGAGACAGGGGAGGATAGGAAGACAGAGGAGGCGAGGGAAGAGAGGAGAGGGAGACAGAGGAGGATAGGAAGGCAGAGAAGGCGAGGAAAGAGAGGAGAGGGAGACAGAGGAGAATAGGAAGGAAGAGAAGACGAGGAAAGACAGGAGAGGGAGACAGAGGAGGAGAGGAAGGCAGAGGAGGCGAGGAAAGAGAGGAGAGGGAGACAGAGGAGGATAGGAAGGCAGCGAAGGCGAGGAAAGAGAGGAGAGGGAGACAGAGGGGGATAGGAAGGCAGAGAATGCGAGGAAAGAGAGGAGAGGGAGACAGAGGAGAATAGGAAGGCAGAGGAGGCGAAGAAAGAGAGGAGAGGGAGACAGAGGAGGATAGGAAGGTAGAGAAGGTGAGGGACGTGAGGAGAGGGAAACGGGGAGGATAGTAAGGCAGAGAAGGAGAGGGAAGAGAGGAGAGGTAGACAGAGGAGGATAGGAAGGCAGAGAAGGCGAAGAAAGAGAGGAGTGGGAGACAGGGGAGGATAGGAAGGCAGAGAAGGCGAGGGAAGAGAGGAGAGGGATACAGAGGAGGATAGGAAGGCAGAGAAGGCGAGGAAATACTTGGGAGGTCAAGCGTATGTCAAGCGATAAAATACAAAGTTTGCAGCACTTACTTATTGGAGACGTATAATATTCATCTTGTCCTCGGGACATGCCTTGTCGTGAGCGCTCGCCATCTTCAGCAGTCGGAGTGAAGTTGCGTTGTTCGAAGTCGGTAGAAAGTAATATGCTCCACTAGAGTTTTGTTAGGTTTATATACGCAAACCCGATAGAGGCGTTATGTCTTTTCAATCACGAGACAGTACAGACAATGGAGTCACGAGTTGAACTCCGTTCTCTGCCCGTGCTCGTTAGCGGGTGCAGTATGAGATAAGCCGCGTGACTCGACACTCACGAGAAGCCACTACGCTACGTCCATCCATACACGTGTTCCAACTTCCAACAGTTTACTTACCACAATTCTCATTCTTCAAACTGTCATATACATCTTGTGTCACAGGTGCTCATTAGCGGGTGCATTCCGTACATGGTCTAGCCTGTTACATGTCTGCCTTCCATACATGGTCTAGCTTGTTACATGTTTGCCTTCCATACATGGTCTAGCTTGTTACATGTTTGCCTTCCATACATGGTCTAGCTTGTTACATGTCTACCTTCCATACATGGTCTAGTTTGTTACATGTTTGCCTTCCATACATGGTCTAGCTTGTTACATGTTTGTCTTTCGTACATGGTCTAGCTTGTTACATGTTGACCTTCCATACATGGACTAGCTTGTTACATGTTTGCCTTCCATACATGGTCTAGCTTGTTACATGTTTGCCATCCATACATGATCTAGCCTGTTACATGTTTGCCTTTCGTACATGGTCTAGTTTGTTACATGTTGACCTTCCATACATGGACTAGCATGTTACATGTTTGCCTTCCATGCTAGGTCTACCTTGTTACATATTTGCCTTTCATACATGGACTAGCTTGTTACATGTTTCCCTTCCATCCATGGTCTAGCTTGCTACATGTTTGCCTTCTGTACATGGTCTAGCTTGTTACATGTCTGCCTTCCATACATGGACTAGCTTGTTACCTGTTTGCTATCCATACATGGTCGAGCTTGTTACATGTTTGCCTTCCATACACGGACTAGCTTGTTATGTGTTTGCCTTCTATACATGGTCTGGCTTGTTACATGTCTGCCTTCCATACATGGTCTAACTTGCTACATGTCTGCCTTCCATATATGGTCTAATTTGTGACATGTTTGCCTTCCATACATGGTCTAGCTTGTTACATGGTTGCCTTCCATACATGGTCTAGGTTGTTACATGTCTGCCTTCCATATATGGTCTAGCTTGTTACATGTTTGCCTTTCATACATGGTCTAGCCTGTTACATGGCTGCCTTCCGTACATGGACTAGCTTGTTACATGTTGGCCTTCCGTACATGGTCTAGCTTGTTACAAGTTTGCCTTCCATACATGGTCTAGCTTGTTACATGTTTGCCTTCCGTACATGGTCTAGCTTGTTACATGTCTGCCTTCCATACATGGACTAGCTTGTTACCTGTTTGCTATCCATACATGGACTAGCTTGGTACATGTTGGCCTTCCGTACATGGTCTAGCTTGTTACAAGTTTGCCTTCCATGCATGGTCTAGGTTGTTACATGTTTGCCTTCCGTACATGGTCTTGCTTGTTACATGTCTGCCTTCCATACATGGACTAGCTTGTTACCTGTTTGCTATCCATACATGGTCTAGCTTGTTACATGTTTGCCTTCCATACACGGACTAGCTTGTTACATGTTTGCCTTCCATACATGGTCTGGCTTGTTACATATCTGCCTTCCATACATGGTCTAGCTTGCTACATGTCTACCTTCCATACATGATCTAACTTGTGACATGTTTGCCTTCCATACATGGTCTAGCTTGTTACATGTTTGCCTTCCATACACGGACTAGCTTGTTACATGTTTGCCTTCCGTACATGGTTTAACTTGTTACATGTCTGCCTTCCATATATGGTCTAGCTTGTTACATGTTTGCCTTTCATACATGGTCTAGCCTGTTACATGTCTGCCTTCCGTACATGGACTAGCTTGTTACATGTTGGCCTTCCGTACATGGTCTAGCTTGTTACATGTATGTCTTCCGTACATGGACTAGATTGTTACATATTTGCCTTCCATACATGGACTAGCTTGTTACAGGTCTGCCTTTCATACATGGTCTAGCTTGTTACAAGTTTGCCTTCCGTACACGGACTAGCTTGTTACATGTTTGCCTTCCATACATGGTCTAGCTTGGCGGAAAGTGAAGGAGCTAGTGTCTGCTGCTGAGGGGGAATTAGCCTGTCACGGGACCGACCTCCTAGTGGAAGTAATACCACCTGGCGGGTAATGAAGGAGTAATGAGGGAATATTAAAGGCTAATTGACGTAGACTGAGTCTGCTGATATATATCACTCTGGGCTGGAGCACCCATGGGGAAATTTTAAGATGGTGCCCGTCTCCACGTGATCTATCCCCTGGAGGAAAGAAGTGTAAGTAGTAAGGATATTTTATTTGCTATTTTGTTTGTATGACTGCCAGTTTAAATGGTTATTTATTATGATGCCTAAAAAATTGAAACTGATGGCACATTCATTCTGTCATGCATTGTCCGAAATGTCATGTCTCCCTTGTAACACTTTGTCGTGATTGCCCAAAGACACACCACTCCCATGTAACACTTTGTGTCACTATTGCCCAAAGACCTCCACTCCAATATAACACTTTGTGTCACTATTGCCCAAAGACTCCCACTCCCATGTAACCTTTGTGACTATTGCCCAAAGTCCCCCACTCGAATGTAACACTTTGTGTCACTATTGCCCAAAGACCCCCACTCCCATGTACCACTTTGTCACTATTGCCCAAAGACCCCCCACTCCCATGTAACACTTTGTCACAAGACCCCCACTCCCATGTACCACTATGTCACTATTGCTCAAAGACCCCCAATTCCATGTAACACTTTGTCACAAGACCCCCACTCCCATGTAACACTTTGTCACAAGACCCCCACTCCCACGTAACACTTTGTCACAAAACCCCCCATTCCCATGTAACACTTCGTCACATCACCAGTGTGACATACTTTATGGCTGCCCCCTGTGTATAAGAACCATCACATGACACGACTCACCGAGCAGCCTTCGACCTTCTCGAGAAGGAAGGCGAGACTCTTGAGGGTGTCCTCCTCCTCTACGTCCTCCGCATCCTCTACTGCAACACCAAGGCACTACATCACAACACAGCATCACATCACAACACCACATCACATCCCCCAGTACAATACCACAGCACAGCATCACATCACCACTACATCACATCAATACATGATTACATCACAATACAGCATCACTACATCACAACATAGCATATCATCTCATCGCATCACTACATCATATCATCTCATCACATTCACTACATCATATCATCGCATCACTACATCATATCATCTCATCACATCACTACATCATATCAATTCATTACATCAGTGCATCACATCACTACATCATATCATCTGATTACATCACTACATCACATCACAACATCATATCATCTCATCACATCGCTACATCATATCATCTCATCACTACATCACATCATCTCATCACATCACTACATCATGTATGTATGTATGTGTATGTACGTATTTTGTGAGTTCTACTGTCAAAAGAGTGACATTTTGTGAGTTCTACTGTGGTGTCCTAGCCTTACACGCATGCACGCACCCATGCACCCACCCACCGTCGCCGTCCTCACCCGCCCTCGCCGCCGCCCTTCACGGAAGGGCGGCGCGCGCGCGCCGCCTCTGCGGCGGCGATGGCGGGTGAGGACGGCGACGGTGGGTGGGTGCATGGGTGCGTGCATGCGTGTAAGGCTAGGACACCACAGTAGAACTCACAAAATGTCACTCTTTTGACAGTAGAACTCACAAAATACGTACATACACATACATACATACATGATGTAGTGATGTGATGAGATGATGTGATGTAGTGATGAGATGATATGATGTAGCGATGTGATGAGATGATATGATGTTGTGATGTGATGTAGTGATGTAATCAGATGATATGATGTAGTGATGTGATGCACTGATGTAATGAATTGATATGATGTAGTGATGTGATGAGATGATATGATGTAGTGATGCGATGATATGATGTAGTGAATGTGATGAGATGATATGATGTAGTGATGCGATGAGATGATATGCTATGTTGTGATGTAGTGATGCTGTATTGTGATGTAATCATGTATTGATGTGATGTAGTGGTGATGTGATGCTGTGCTGTGGTATTGTACTGGGGGATGTGATGTGGTGTTGTGATGTGATGCTGTGTTGTGATGTAGTGCCTTGGTGTTGCAGTAGAGGATGCGGAGGACGTAGAGGAGGAGGACACCCTCAAGAGTCTCGCCTTCCTTCTCGAGAAGGTCGAAGGCTGCTCGGTGAGTCGTGTCATGTGATGGTTCTTATACACAGGGGGCAGCCATAAAGTATGTCACACTGGTGATGTGACGAAGTGTTACATGGGAATGGGGGGTTTTGTGACAAAGTGTTACGTGGGAGTGGGGGTCTTGTGACAAAGTGTTACATGGGAGTGGGGGTCTTGTGACAAAGTGTTACATGGAATTGGGGGTCTTTGAGCAATAGTGACATAGTGGTACATGGGAGTGGGGGTCTTGTGACAAAGTGTTACATGGGAGTGGGGGGTCTTTGGGCAATAGTGACAAAGTGGTACATGGGAGTGGGGGTCTTTGGGCAATAGTGACACAAAGTGTTACATTCGAGTGGGGGACTTTGGGCAATAGTCACAAAGGTTACATGGGAGTGGGAGTCTTTGGGCAATAGTGACACAAAGTGTTATATTGGAGTGGAGGTCTTTGGGCAATAGTGACACAAAGTGTTACATGGGAGTGGTGTGTCTTTGGGCAATCACGACAAAGTGTTACAAGGGAGACATGACATTTCGGACAATGCATGACAGAATGAATGTGCCATCAGTTTCAATTTTTTAGGCATCATAATAAATAACCATTTAAACTGGCAGTCATACAAACAAAATAGCAAATAAAATATCCTTACTACTTACACTTCTTTCCTCCAGGGGATAGATCACGTGGAGACGGGCACCATCTTAAAATTTCCCCATGGGTGCTCCAGCCCAGAGTGATATATATCAGCAGACTCAGTCTACGTCAATTAGCCTTTAATATTCCCTCATTACTCCTTCATTACCCGCCAGGTGGTATTACTTCCACTAGGAGGTCGGTCCCGTGACAGGCTAATTCCCCCTCAGCAGCAGACACTAGCTCCTTCATTTTCCGCCAAGCTAGACCATGTATGGAAGGCAAACATGTAACAAGCTAGTCCGTGTACGGAAGGCAAACTTGTAACAAGCTAGACCATGTATGAAAGGCAGACCTGTAACAAGCTAGTCCATGTATGGAAGGCAAATATGTAACAATCTAGTCCATGTACGGAAGACATACATGTAACAAGCTAGACCATGTACGGAAGGCCAACATGTAACAAGCTAGTCCATGTACGGAAGGCAGACATGTAACAGGCTAGACCATGTATGAAAGGCAAACATGTAACAAGCTAGACCATATATGGAAGGCAGACATGTAACAAGTTAAACCATGTACGGAAGGCAAACATGTAACAAGCTAGTCCGTGTATGGAAGGCAAACATGTAACAAGCTAGACCATGTATGGAAGGCAAACATGTCACAAGTTAGATCATGTATGGAAGGTAGACATGTAGCAAGCTAGACCATGTATGGAAGGCAGATATGTAACAAGCCAGACCATGTATGGAAGGCAAACATGTAACAAGCTAGTCCGTGTATGGAAGGCAAACATGTAACAAGCTAGACCATGTATGGATAGCAAACAGGTAACAAGCTAGTCCATGTATGGAAGGCAGACATGTAACAAGCAAGACCATGTACGGAAGGCAAACATGTAACAACCTAGACCATGCATGGAAGGCAAACTTGTAACAAGCTAGACCATGTACGGAAGGCCAACATGTACCAAGCTAGTCCATGTATGGATAGCAAACAGGTAACAAGCTAGTCCATGTATGGAAGGCAGACATGTAACAAGCTAGACCATGTACGGAAGGCAAACATGTAACAAGCTAGACCATGTATGGAAGGCAAACTTGTAACAAGCTAGACCATGTACGGAAGGCCAACATGTAACAAGCTAGTCCATGTACGGAAGGCAGCCATGTAACAGGCTAGACCATGTATGACAGGCAAACATGTAACAAGCTAGACCATATATGGAAGGCAGACATGTAACAACCTAGACCATGTATGGAAGGCAACCATGTAACAAGCTAGACCATGTATGGAAGGCAAACATGTCACAAATTAGACCATATATGGAAGGCAGACATGTAGCAAGTTAGACCATGTATGGAAGGCAGACATGTAACAAGCCAGACCATGTATAGAAGGCAAACACATAACAAGCTAGTCCGTGTATGGAAGGCAAACATGTAACAAGCTCGACCATGTATGGATAGCAAACAGGTAACAAGCTAGTCCATGTATGGAAGGCAGACATGTAACAAGCTAGACCATGTACAGAAGGCAAACATGTAGCAAGCTAGACCATGGATGGAAGGGAAACATGTAACAAGCTAGTCCATGTATGAAAGGCAAATATGTAACAAGGTAGACCTAGCATGGAAGGCAAACATGTAACATGCTAGTCCATGTATGGAAGGTCAACATGTAACAAACTAGACCATGTACGAAAGGCAAACATGTAACAGGCTAGATCATGTATGGATGGCAAACATGTAACAAGCTAGACCATGTATGGAAGGCAAACATGTAACAAGCTAGTCCATGTATGGAAGGTCAACATGTAACAAGCTAGACCATGTACGAAAGACAAACATGTAACAAGCTAGACCATGTATGGAAGGCAAACATGTAACAAACTAGACCATGTATGGAAGGTAGACATGTAACAAGCTAGACCATGTATGGAAGGCAAACATGTAACAAGCTAGACCATGTATGGAAGGCAAACATGTAACAAGCTAGACCATGTATGGAAGGCAGACATGTAACAGGCTAGACCATGTACGGAATGCACCCGCTAATGAGCACCTGTGACACAAGATGTATATGACAGTTTGAAGAATGAGAATTGTGGTAAGTAAACTGTTGGAAGTTGGAACACGTGTATGGATGGACGTAGCGTAGTGGCTTCTCGTGAGTGTCGAGTCACGCGGCTTATCTCATACTGCACCCGCTAACGAGCACGGGCAGAGAGCGGAGTTCAACTCGTGACTCCATTGTCTGTACTGTCTCGTGATTGAAAAGACATAACGCCTCTATCGGGTTTGCGTATATAAACCTAACAAAACTCTAGTGGAGCATATTACTTTCTACCGACTTCGAACAACGCAACTTCACTCCGACTGCTGAAGATGGCGAGCGCTCACGACAAGGCATGTCCCGAGGACAAGATGAATATTATACGTCTCCAATAAGTAAGTGCTGCAAACTTTGTATTTTATCGCTTGACATACGCTTGACCTCCCAAGTATTTCCTCGCCTTCTCTGCCTTCCTATCCTCCTCTGTATCCCTCTCCTCTCTTCCCTCGCCTTCTCTGCCTTCCTATCCTCCCCTGTCTCCCACTCCTCTCTTTCTTCGCCTTCTCTGCCTTCCTATCCTCCTCTGTCTACCTCTCCTCTCTTCCCTCTCCTTCTCTGCCTTACTATCCTCCCCGTTTCCCTCTCCTCACGTCCCTCACCTTCTCTACCTTCCTATCCTCCTCTGTCTCCCTCTCCTCTCTTTCTTCGCCTCCTCTGCCTTCCTATTCTCCTCTGTCTCCCTCTCCTCTCTTTCCTCGCATTCTCTGCCTTCCTATCCCCCTCTGTCTCCCTCTCCTCTCTTTCCTCGCCTTCGCTGCCTTCCTATCCTCCTCTGTCTCCCTCTCCTCTCTTTCCTCGCCTCCTCTGCCTTCCTCTCCTCCTCTGTCTCCCTCTCCTGTCTTTCCTCGTCTTCTCTTCCTTCCTATTCTCCTCTGTCTCCCTCTCCTCTCTTTCCTCGCCTTCTCTGCCTTCCTATCCTCCTCTGTCTCCCTCTCCTCTCTTCCCTCGCCTCCTCTGTCTTCCTATCCTCCCCTGTCTCCCTCTCCTCTCTTCCCTCGCCTCCTCTGCCTTCCTATCCTCTCCTGTCTCCCTCTCCTGTCTTTCCTCGTCTTCTCTTCCTTCCTATCCTCCTCTGTCTCCCTCTCCTCTCTTTCCTCGCCTTCTCTACCTTCCTATCCTCCTCTGTCTCCCTCTCCTCTCTTCCCTCGCCTTCTCTGCCTTCCTATCCTCCTCTGTCTCCCTTCTGTGCTTGAGCTTGTCAAATCTCTTTTGGTGGCTTTCTTTACCTCCTTCTCAGCTAGTGTGTACTGTGCTTGAGCTGGTCTTGTCTCTTCTCGTGTTTTTGCACTGTCTCGTGATTGAAAAGACATAACGTCTCTATCGGGTTTGCGTATATAAACCTAACAAAACTATATACATGTTGTGTCACAGTCCTTTCTTATCTATGCGTATGTTGACCTAACCTGCCCTCTTGTCGTTTCGGCTAGCTACGTGGTGTCTGGTTACCGATCGCGTCAGGCGACGTCTACATATTGTGTCATAGTCCATTCTTATCTCTCTCGTCTGTTGCCCTAGCTTGCCCTTTTATCGTGTTGGCTACCTACGCGGTGTCTGGTTACATCGCTGGTCTATTCCCACCGGTTGTACTTCGCACAATATATAATATCATTTTCAAAGTTTTCATATATGTTTCAGAGACGATATTTTTAAAGTTTTCATATATGTTCCAGAGAAGAAGAACTCCACGACTACCATGAATGTGCTTTCTGTGTCGTCATGACTGAACTGCTGAGGACACGGGACCGGTTTGATCCTCCAAACCCTTGGGTTGACTCCGACCCTGTTGCCCCCCTGGACACGGAGGATGTCGAAAATTGGTGTCCGGAGACAGATGATGATGATGATGGTTTCGTTGATGTAATCGATTCCTGATGTTAATAAAACTATTCAACTTTCAAACTGTGGTGTTTGTTGGTTATTACCTTATATATAATCCTTCTTTCATACATACATACACACATACATACATATTTTAAAGTTTCATATATATATATATATATATTTATAAACATTATTCACACACCTTTCAGTATACTTCATTATCTCTCATGGTCCACCTTCCAACATGTTCGTTATACACGATACAACATAGGCAGACTTACACGAACCACTGGCGTGGTCGTATTTCTGCCACGTAATACGCGAACTCCTAGCGACACGGACTCGCTTTGATGCAGACCCTGTTCCCTCTCCGATGGAGGATGTTGTTGGGATACTCCTGCGACCAATGCTGAACGATAATTACTTAATCATTTCAAACTGTGGTTTTTGAACATGTTGTTGATGAACACTCATTATTAAAAAGCTAATTCGAGATTCATTTCCACGACGCGCTGACAACCACTGTGAACGTCGTCGCCTATGCCGAATTCGAGAAGGTGCTGGAGATCGACAGGAGTCGTAACGTCATCTACGACAACTGATGGAAACCCTACAGCTCGTCCGCCTACTCACCCGCGATACGCACGCCCGTGTCGTCATGCGTGGAATCGTACCCAAAGACGTACTCCTCGAACTCCGGATAGACGCTTACCCCGTCGCCTTCGTGTGCAACACACACGACTCGGGCCTATCACTTTGATAATACTTCTCTTTGATCTTTCGTTATGATTCTTTGATCTTTCGTTCCTTTCTACACCTTTCCTCTTTGATCTTTCGTTATTATAATTCCCTCTTTGGTCTTTCGTCTCTCATATATATACAATAACCCTTCCATGGCTGCTCATTTCACCGTCAGGTGGCGCTACACACACTCACACATACGGTCACGTGACTACTCACTTTGCTCAGGGGGGCGGCTTTCGAAACCTCCCTAATATCAACCACAACCTCCTCCGAACCCCCCCTGGATGGATAACCAGACATACCTATATACTACTCACTCCTAATCAATTTGGCTTTAAGCCTAAACATGGAACGGAGTTATGCGTGTTTGCATTTAAGGAATTATTAAGGTTCTACACTGAACACGTTGTTGCCATAGTTGTTGTTGTTGCTTTTGTTGCTGTTGTTGTTGTTGTTGTTGTTGCTGCTGCTGCTGCTGCTGCTGCTGCTGCTGCTGCTGCTGCTGCTGCTGCTGCTGCTGCTGCTGCTGCTGCTGCTGCTGCTGCTGCGATGGCTATTGCGGATATAATAAACATATTGTTCTCGTTAAGGACGCGAAGGCCATGGCGATCTTTAACAAAAAATATTTTTTCGTATGATTCAACAGATCTTGCGCAAGTCCTAAGCACGTTGCAGTCGCAATGCCAGTCACGTTGCGGCTGTCAGTTACGTCACTGGGTCACCTTCAATCTGAGTCACTGCAGCTTCAGACACAACTTTTATATTACATATTTACGTACGTTTTTTTAGTTAAGCTGCATTTTTTTCTCACCAACGTTACTGCTCCGTACGTTAATATGATTTCACCTAGCGAACACTCCCCGTTTTTTTGACGTTCCAACACAATGTAGACGACGTAGCTGTCGTTCTGTCGTATTCGGCTTAGCGGTTACCTGGCAGCCTGGCGTCGACTTACAATGTCTCGGCGATTGTATTATTCGTTGCCCACCGGATGCGCAGCTCAATCTATTGATAACATCTAACTTCCGTTTCGCACGCGCTACTCGTGATAGTGACATATCCACCCAAACACAACTAACCATTGTGTATTACACGAATGACAAATCGACAGTTCATCCAAAAAATACTGCGGTCTTAAAGCTTCCTTAGCAAGTGCGAATTGCGAAACATCACGGTCTGCGATGATCACATGGACCGTTTGAAATGTGCCCCCGTTAAAATTACAATAAAGTGAAGTTACGCCGACGCGACGACGACATTTTTTTGACAGCACCACGCACCTGGCGTCTGGTGTCAATATAAATAGGCATTCCATTGCAGTTGGTCAGAGGATCTCATCTAAATCAAATAACATACTCCAAGCGTAATTGTCAAGGTGAATTATGTTTACGGATGAATGTATTTGTATGATTCGTTGTATCCGTTGTATCAAACATGTTTTATGTTGCTATATTTAATATTGGAATAATATAGTGCACGTTGTGGTATACAAAAGCTCTTGAAATTGAAATAAATGGAAGGGCAAAGTAACTGCGCCGCCAGTTTACTGAGGTTGGCTAAGAGCCGTTTAGGTGTTGATAACAACAACATCATTAACTTACACTATTGTCAGAAACGCTTAACTCTTTTTGAAGGACATCTTTATCAAATTGCCGTTTCAACACACGCATCAATACATTTGTATGTCTGAGTAAACAATTATATTTCCTTCCAATTATTCAAAAGAATGCGGTTAAAATAATGCAATCGATGTTCCTGTGAGGATTGCAAATACCACAGTCGTTGACGGGAAAGGATCGGCAGTTCTTGCTAGAAAATAAAAAAGCCGGAACAGGTACTGTTCTCGATTAGGAAGTTTTGTCTGGTTACGTGAACGCCGTAAAAGATCAGATCAACGATGAAAACGTTGTCACGTGATGTGGGCACAAAACACAAAGGTGGCTCTGCAATAAAAAGACCAACAGAACAGGTTCCAGATTTCACATCAGGCCGATTCAATGAATTTCGTTCAACACTCACTGCATAGTTCGTTTGACATTTCAGATTAAAACGGATGTCTCTGTGTCAGTTCCTGCTGTGAGATGCATTTAAATTGTGGTAACTGTACAATTGTACAGCTAATTATTTTATTCATTATTATTACTAGCAAAATGTCCGTCACCTGATGGGATGCCATGATAGAAACAGTGGTGAAAACACGATTTACAAAATGTTAGAAACCACAGAGCATTGTTAAATAAACACATTAACACATTCTTAGTTCAAAATGACGAAGGTCGGAGAGAATGTTAAATTCCCAACAGTCAATAGGCCTTAGTCGTGATAGTGTAGAATTGTCAAATACTATTCGTGTTGATATGCAATTGGCATGAGTGTAGGCATAAGCATTGCTCTGTCTGCTTCTACTCCGTCGTCCCAACTCTGACGCAGGAGCCAATTTCCCGAAGTTTTGTTAGCGCGCGCGAGGTGCCTGCAATTGTAATGGTACATTTTCCGTATTAAGCGCTCATTACGTTTTACGTATTACGTCATTTGTGTGCACGTTACGTTTTAAGTTCAGAGACGTTGAGGAACGAACTGATTTACCCCATGAAGGTGCCTTGTGATATATGGGGATATGTTGAAATAATGTAGGTATTACGTCCAACTCTAGGATCGTTGATTATCCCTGAATGTTTGGTGATCGAGGTTCAAGCCGTCTAAGAGGGAAATAGACACAGGGCCTACGCTAGTTCAGTTGTAGTTAGATCATCCAGGACGGGTGTTAGTAGCTAAAGCACACGTGCTAACATTCAAAGGTCTTTTGTTCCTCAAATAAAACAAGTCATATTAGTTAATCAGTTATCGTTTATAGTTTATTGCCATAATATTACGTATATTTACCTTATGAATGCGAGGAAAACAGGGACAAGTTCAATGATTATATGTCAAAAATTGCTGTATATGTTAATAATCTTAATAGCTCGTGCATCACTATTGTTGGTGATTTTAACGCGGATATTTCCAAGAAATCAGTTTTTGGGAATATCTTACTTGATTTCTGCAAAGAATTTACTCTGGCTATATGTGATCAAGATACTCTCCCAATAGACACATATACACAAGTTAGTTCTGCCTGGGGAACTACATCATGGCTAGACCATATCATATGTACCGCTGATGCGAAGGATTGCCTATCTAACATGTCCATACTTTATGACGTTATTTATTCTGATCACCACCCGATATCGTTCAGCAGAGACAGTGATATTGTACCAGAATGCGTTAGTGGTAGTGGCAATACTAATGAGATTAAGCAAGGCATACGTTGGGACAGATTAAACCCACAAGATATTGATGCATATAGAGAATGCACGAACGTTGAATTGAGCAAACTGAATGTTCCACCGGGTGTTAGATGCAATGATCCCAATTGTCATAACTGTAATCATCATCATGATTTCGATGACTTTTACAATTCTATCGTGATTACATTGAAGAGGTGTGGTCACGCACTCCGGTCAAATCGCAAAGGTGCGTATAAGTATAATGTTGTACCAGGTTGGAACGAGCGAGTGAAAGAGCTTCATTGTGCAGCCCGTGACGCTTACTGTATATGGAAAGAGACTGGTAAACCTAGACAAGGTGAAATTTTTATTGTTATGAAATTATCCAGAATGAAATTCAAACAGGCGATCAGAAAATGTAAAAGGGAGAAAGAAACTATCATTGCTGATAACATTGCAGAACAGTTGTTTCAGAAAGACCACCGCAAATTCTGGAAATAAATTAAACACTGTACGAACAGTAAAATAAAACTTCCAACAAACATTGATAATATACACGGTGACGTAAACATCGGGTCAATGTGGAAGCATCATTATGAACATTTATTTAATGATGTGGAGGATAGTCGTGGTGATAAAGTTTGTTATGATTGTTCCTCTGGCAATAAAAGAATGACTGTTGGTGCAGTTGAACTGATGGATATTATTAATGGACTCACAAAAAATAAGTCACCAGGTCTGGACGGTATCAGTGCAGAACATAGTAAGTTCGCTGATTATCAACTCGCTGTGCTTTTGTCTATCCTTGTGTCTTCGATTCTGGTGCATGGTTATTTACCAAAAGAAATTTCACGGTCGGTTATTGAACCAATTATTAAAGACAAGAATAGACGAGTAAACGACACAGGGAATTATAGGCCAATACGTCTATCGAATATATTTTCGAAGATAAAAGACACTGTTTTTTTGACAGAATGGAAATGTACTTGGAAACCACTCCTAATCAATTTGGCTTTAAGCCTAAATATGGAACGGAGTTATGCGTGTTTGCATTTAAGGAATTATTAAGGTTCTACACTGAACACGTTGTTGCCATAGTTGTTGTTGTTGCTGTTGTTGTTGTTGTTGTTGTTGATGTTGCTGTTGCTGTTGCTGTTGCTGTTGCTGTTGCTGTTGCTGTTGTTGTTGTTGTTGCTGCTGCTGCTGTTGCTGTTGTTGTTCTGTTGTTGTTGTTGCTGCTGTTGCTGTTGTTGTTGTTGTTGTTGTTGATGTTGATGTTGTTGCTGCTGTTGCTGTTACTGTTGTTGTTGTTGTTGCTGCTGCTGCTGCTGCTGCTGCTGCTGCTGCTGCTGCTGCTGCTGCTGCTGCTGCTGCTGCTGCTGCTGCTGCTGCTGCTGCTGCTGCTGCTGCGATGGCTATTGCGGATATAATAAATATATTGTTCTCGTTAAGGACACGAAGGCCATGGCGATCTTTAAAAAAAAATATTTTTTCGTATGATTCAGCAGATCTTGCGCAAGTCCTAAGCACGTTGCAGTCGCAATGCCAGTCACGTTGCGGCTGTCAGTTACGTCACTGGGTCACCTTCAATCTGAGTCACTGCAGCTTCAGACACAACTTTTATATTACATATTTACGTACGTTTTTTTATTTAAGCTGCATTTTTTTCTCACCAACGTTACTGCTCCGTACGTTAATATGATTTCACCTAGCGAACACTCCCCGTTTTTTTGACGTTCCAACACAATGTAGACGACGTAGCAGTCGTTCTGTCGTATTCGGCTTAGCGGTTACCTGGCAGCCTGGCGTCGACTTACAATGTCTCGGCGATTGTATTATTCGTTGCCCACCGGATGCGCAGCTCAATCTATTGATAACATCTAACTTCCGTTTCGCACGCGCTACTCGTGATAGTGACATATCCACCCAAACACAACTAACCATTGTGTATTACACGAATGACAAATCGACAGTTCATCCAAAAAATACTGCGGTCTTAAAGCTTCCTTAGCAAGTGCGAATTGCGAAACATCACGGTCTGCGATGATCACATGGGCTGACGTGACGGTGCCCCCTAGACCGTTTGAAATGTGCCCCCGTTAAAATTACAATAAAGTGAAGTTACGCCGACGCGACGACGACATTTTTTTGACAGCACCACGCACCTGGCGTCTGGTGTCAATATAAATAGGCATTCCATTGCAGTTGGTCAGAGGATCTCATCTAAATCAAATAACATACTCCAAGCGTAATTGTCAAGGTGAATTATGTTTACGGATGAATGTATTTGTATGATTCGTTGTATCCGTTGTATCAAACATGTTTTATGTTGCTATATTTAATATTGGAATAATATAGTGCACGTTGTGGTATACAAAAGCTCTTGAAATTGAAATAAATGGAAGGGCAAAGTAACTGCGCCGCCAGGGTACTGAGGATGGCAAATAGCCGTTTAGGTGTCAATAACAACAACATCATTAACTTACACTATTGTCAGAAAAGTTTAACTCTTTTTGAAGGACATATTTATAAAAATTGCCGTTTCTACACACGCATCAACATTTCTATGTCTGAGTAAACACTTATATTTGCTTCGTGAAAAATACTGTTAAAATAATATCATCGACGTTCCTGCGTATTGACGGCAACATGATGTGTTGAAATGATTCTGAAATGGGCACATGGTTTGGATCACTACATGGTCTTAATAGTCGCATTGTTTGACACGAATGGAGTGTATATTTAAACATTCGTGATAATAAAGGTAATTAATATCCGGGATATTCAGTTTTTACGTTTAGTGGGCATTAAGCGCATACAGTCAGTCATGAAATCGTGTTCCCCTAATTTATTGAGGCATTTTCTAATCCATACAGAACAGTGAGGATCACTGCAAATACCACAGGCATTGACGGGAAGGAGTGGCCTGTGCTTGCTAGAAAATGAAAAAGCCGGAACATTTACTCTTCTCGATTAGGAAGTTATGTGCGGTTACGTGAACGACATAAAAGTTCATGTCAACGGTGACAAGGTTGTTACGATATTTCGGCAAAAAACACAAAGGTGGTTATGCGATCAATAAATACCAACAGTTCAGGGCCCAGTTTTTCGCATGAGGTCGTTTCAGTGGAGTTCGTTCAACACGCACTACCAGTGTATCAGTTCCTGCTGTGAGATGCCCTTGAATTGTGGTAACTGTACAATGTACAGCTAATTATTTCACTCATTGTTATTACTGGCAAAAACGTCCGTCACCGCCTTGTGTCTGCTTCTACTCCATCGTGCCAATTCTGACGCACGAGCCGATTTCCCGAAGTTTTTTTTGTGCGCGCGCGCATGGTGCCTGCAATTGTTATGGTACGTTTTACGTATTACGCGCTCATTGCGTTTTATATATTACTTGCACGTTACGTTTTAAGTTCAGAGCCATTAAGGAACGAACTGATTTACCCCTTGAAGGTGTCTTGTGATATATGGGGGTATTTTTAAAATAATATAGGTATGACGTCCTACTCTAGGGATTGTTGAATATTCCTGAAAGATTGGCGTTCGAGGTTTAAGCCGTCTAAAAGGGTAACGTTAATAGACACAGGGCCTACGCTACTTCGGTTATAATTAGATTATCCACGACGGGTGTTAGTAGCTAAAGCACAAGTACTAACATTCAAAGGCGTTTTGTTCCTCAAGTAACATAATTCATATTAGTTAATCAATAATTGTTTATAGTATATTGCCATTGTATTACATTTACATGTGATCGAGTTAGTAACTGTCTGTAATATGTTAACATAAACATAAATATGTGACTTTAAAATATATATATGTTTAATGTAATAGGCGTCTTTTTTGCTAAATATGGAGTACTACTTATTCTGCCTTAGTTAATTTGTGTTTGCTTTTTTCATCAAGAATAGTATGAATACTACTTTGCGGTACAAAGACTTTTCACCAAACATCTCAGATATGTATCACCTTTGTATTTTAAAAGAACCAGATATATTCGACTTCAGAAAAGTTGTTGTTGTCGTCATTGTTGTTGTTGTTGCTATTGCTGACGCTGCTGATGTTGTTGCTGTTGCTGTTTTGCGTAGTTTGCAGTTCGCTGTTCAGTGCCGAGACACACTGCGGTCGACATCAATCAACACCATTGCACGATTACCTGCGACTAAACCCGATTACCAGCCAGCCTTCCGTTTTCACAAGCCTGTCGTTTCTTACTGCACACTGCGCACATTTTGATAAACATATTCTTAATTGTTCAGGTTTAATTACACGTATAGCATAACAGTCAATTGCCGTGTAGCCATTTTTCTTCAACAGGTGTTGTATGTTGCCTATTTTAAAAAAAAGTATTCATATGTAACAACAGTGAAAGTTAAAAAAACAGGGCAGTTACACATTTTTTAACGTGTTTTGGGGAAAAAAGTTAAATAACGTGATATATGTGTGTGTGTGTGTGTGTGTGTGTGTGTGTGTGTGTGTGTGTGTGTGTGTGTGTGTGTGTGTGTGTGTGTGTGTGTGTGTGTGTGTGTGTGTGTGTGTGTGTTTGTGTGTTTGTGTCAGTGTGTGTCTGTGTTTGTGTGCGTTTATGTGTTTGTGTATGTGTATGCGTGCGTTTATATGAATGTGTGTACGTGCATGCCTGCGTACATGTACCGATCTGTTAACTCGAGGTACCACTTGTGTGGTATCAGTTTTTAATTACTCTTTATATCATTAACGATGATGCATTGATTTGTGTAGCACTTAACATTACACTGAAGAACCAGTAAAACGACATTAGGTGTTAATTGGGTACTCTTTAAATCTAAAAATGTTTTGAGCTTATGCATTGCATCGAACTTAACAAATACGTTTACTCTCCGCAGTAACCCTTTTATAACTGCAATGTTATCAATGATCGTGGATTAGATAATACAACCTATATAAACCAGGTGTGCATATGTAACGAGCCTTGACGCCTACTGCCATCCTCATCCCCGACCGGGAACGATATGTTGGCGCGATCACCTTGCGGTACAGTCGTTCTCGAGTTGACCTACGATAGCTGTAGGCCTTACTTTGTAATGCACAAAGTGCATGCTGAGTACATCTTGCTGATTCATTCCACGCCTGGACAACTCTTTTCTGAACACATGACTTGTTCAAAGTAGTTTCCTACTTTTAACGTATTCCGCATAACCACGAACATAGGAGTGGTTGCTGACGTGAAACAAACCAGTTTTACATTGTTCGAGAAAAGACCTGTAATTGCAGACGTATCTCATCCATACATTATTTGTATTAAATGAACTGATTAACGAGTTGCATTAGTTTTAAAAGAATGGACTGTTTATGGGAATTTACTTCAACGAGCTGCGTATCTAATTCAGTCATGGTATTGTAAGTTTCAAGTCCGCAACAGCGACGCCTAATACACTGGAAAGTTTTTTTTATTATGCCAACTGATCATGTTAGAAAGCCTTCATTCAATCCGTCACTGTTGTTTTCAAACTTTTTTGTAGTAGAAAATGACAAATGCATAGGTCTAAAAAGGCGCTTAACTGCACCTACATGGTTACGAACACGACCACAAACATGTTTCCTAACAACATCGAGCGATGATATCTTCCTGTCAAGAATAAATACATTATTTGTCACGTGAGTTACCACTGTAATTAGTAACGTTTGGTAGGTTTGTAAGTTTCAAGAAATGTAACGAACATATTTGTTATTGCAATATTTTATGATACTGATTTGTTACATACACGGTGGTTATCCTCATAGACAATGTTTCACGCTGCATTATTTTATACGTATAGCTTAATAACGATGAACATTTTGCATGTGTATAAGTAAATAAGTACAAACATAGTTTATGTCAATGAGCTACGTTATATACAGTTTTTACCTTAATCATCAATTTGCACAATGTTGCATGAAAGCACCGTTGTTGTTGGTCTTGATAAAATCAATTAAAGAAAAAAAAATTTTTGCAACAGCCACAACAACATAATTGTATACCCAAGAACGTCCGTCTTTTTAATGAAGTTGTGTTGCGTGATGGCCACTTGGCATGGTTGATGCCGTCTTCCCGTGACCCCATAAACATATACTAAGATATGTGTTTGCTTAAATATATATATACATATATGTATACACACACACACACACACACACACACACACACACACACACACACACACACACACACACACACACACATATATATATATATATATATATATATATATGCATACATGTATATATATATATATATATATATATACATATATATATATATGTATATAATTATTAATTTAATATACCTTATAGCAACAATAACTATGAGGTGATCTGTCGCGGTTTTACACCACAGTTGTTTCGTTGTTACCTGCTTTGACTTTCAACACAAAATCTTGCAATGTCAGTCGTATTTTGGTATTTTTCTTTACTCTAAGTAGAACATATCGGGCCGTAACGACAGTTCTTTCTCGCGCTCTCCTTAATGATTGCTGCTTTCCGCATTTCTTTCAAAGTTTCGCGAGTTGTATTTTCTTTGTCTGTAGATATGCTCCAATTATATGTAGGTCTGCCGGGTTTCTTTTTGTGGGTTCTGAAACATGTCTTATAACAGTCATAGTTTCTTTCCAGGGTGTGTGTTCAATCCAAGTCTTCTTTTTACAGTCACTATTTTGATGATCATTTGCTTTTTCTTACTGGCACGCTCAATATTTGTTATATTATCTTATCATTTAGTTGTTTGATACTTCATTTTAAGAATGTGTGGCGTGATCTTGTTGTTTAGTTTCTCTAGAATTTAGTATGTTCGTTCTGTATTGGTGCATGTACAATTATCGCATGAGGAGCATAAAACCTCACAAATGTTGCCGAGTGTGGTCGTGCGTTTGGGCACACAATTACATTCCTACAAAGTATTGCCAACTTCCTAGCTCTCACAACCTGGTGTTGGAACCAGGTCCCATTGCTAGTTGATTACCACAGACAGTTTATATTTACAACGTATATGGGAACTTATCCGACGCGTGCGTTGGAATGACGCCAGAGCTTTGTGTTTGCGGCTTGGACCATTAACTGTAACATCATTCAAACAGGAAGGAAACGTCAGTTCAACTATCCGAATGAAAGAGCCGATGATTTGGATAAATGCTATCATCATTCAATCTTTGCCCATACAACATTGTTGAGTTACCGTTGTGGTTATGCACACGGACAAGGACAATCAAGTAACACAAATCTTACGTGAATGGCATTCAACAATTGGCGTTCTTTTTACCAACAAACGAAAGACCGCTTAATTTTTATAATAGATTCTAAAATGAAATAACATAAAAACTTTGTGGTTTTGTAAGACGGATCTGTAATTTTGATTTGCATTGAAAACGCGCCCACAATACGTAGCTTACAATTTAAACTAGACTTAGTAACATTTACCCATTTGCAAATCTAAATATATAACATATATGCCGTGTGCTTCTGTTATACAACACGTTACCAAAATCGTTTGCCATTGTACAAGTCCAGAATACACTGCACAAACAGTTAACATTTAGTGTGCGTTTTAACATTGCTACGAATTGCACAACCATAAACAATCATTTGGCACTGCTGCCAATGCGGCGAATTTGCCTGTATTAAACCGTCTCCTGTGGCATATTGTACAATGACATCCGAAAAGGAAGGAAAGAATGCTCAATTCAATGTGTTCATTGAAGTATTTCAATCCTATATATAGCTGTCGAAAAATATGTACTAACTGCATGCCCATCGACAACCGTGTACCTATGCTGACGTCATTGCTTTGGTTGGCACACACACACGAACAAGTAACTAAGATTCTTGATATATCTGCACCGATATCCTTCAATTATTGATGTCACGTCTTGCAACAAAAGTCAAAAGAATCCATGTAATGTGTGTTTATATAAAATATAGGAATAAAAACAAGGTCGACAGTTAAAAATAGTTTCTACATGCAATTAATGTATTCTGATTATGTACGCGGATATGTTTTTTTCACTATGGACAGGTTGCCTCGAGCAGAAGAGTACAGCTGACAGGTGCAGGATAATATCATAAATAGGCAGACTATTTAAGGTAAAAAGGTTGAGAACAGCAGGCAAAATAGTAATAATAAAGCTATCAGGGAGAGGAAAACACAGTTAGAAGGGGCAGGATTGTACATCATCAGTCGTCCGCAACGATTATCCTAAATTGCTTCAGCGCAAACACACACAAAAATGACGAAGGGGCGCACCCTAAAAATTACCTTCACATTATCGGTGTAATCTACTAGAAAGTTAACCACCAATTGCAGTCCAGCATTCATGCCAAATGCCTAACAATGCAGCAGCGAACCAATTGCGTGTCGTCGTTCGTTGGATACGGTCGATGTCGTGTTGCTATAAAAGGCGACCCGACGCTGATCCAATCATTCGATTCTCACACAGAAGGCAAACATCAGGTGTCTGACTTACCATGGCTCGGTTAACTTTCGTCGTGTTGGCAGTTTCGCTGATTGTTTTCCAGCAGGGCGCAGAAGCCAGTCCACGTCCGGGTGGTCCAGGTTAGTACGCTACGAGAGTTGTGAACTTACATGCTTGCATACGCACACCAATGCATTTGCCGTATTGACTTTTCGTGTATCAATCGCGTTCTTGTCGCGTTTCAATAATCGTGCGTAGACGTCTTCAGAAATCCATGGCGCCACACTCAGCGAACATAATCGGAAAACAGCTTTCAACATTTAGTATAATAATCAAATGGTAATCTTCAAATCCGACATGTTTCCATTAGATAGTTTTATCTAATGCGGGGTTTTGTTATGGCAGTGCCATAGATATGTATGGTATGCTAACATGCGAATCATTGAAGACTTGTCTAACCGTTGACTAAGTTATATATTTCCAACAGTATATTTCAAAAGAGGATCATAGATCATTATAATGCAGTGGCATACCGTCTCAGCAATACTTTTCCTTTGGAACAGTATGTATTATGTGTTTGGGTTTCTTCTACATTTCTTGTAACACATTGTGTGCTTGCATCGGGGATTACTTAGTTTTGAAAGATACATAAAAGGATATGGCTTAACAAACATAATATCAAGGAAGTCAAGCGGAAAGCACGTAGACGTTTATATGATATTGAACAGTTATGAAAATATGATACAAGTATTTATTGTCTCGCAAGACTTACATCACAACACGATGAGAGGAAGACAATGAACAATGTAGTGTAGCTTAAATGTATGAATGTATTGATTTTCACTCAGAACTATAAACTTATAAACTGATTATAGTTTGATTGTGTAAAGGCTAGCAGTGGGATTGCTTTAAAAACAAAGGCGTCAAATATTTCACTAGCTCGTGTTTTGCATAGATCAACAAATATGTCGGACTCTCTCGATACGCTAAAGGTTTTCTTTTACACACGGCAACTGGGAGTTCTGCTCTTGGTGACAACCTTATTTACTCTTATCCTAAACTATGATATCGTTGTCCTTTCAACAGTAAACTGCATATCGAGCTGCGCCGGCCTGCCTGCCGGAGACTACCACTCGTGCAGTGAATGCACCGTGTACGCCTCCTGTACTGCAGCTGGAACACTAGTGGACAACAGACCGTGCGCCCAGTCCAACGGTGCGCCTCTTGTGTGGGATGACGTCAAGAAACGTTGTGAATACACGTCGCAGACCTGGTACGTGACGCCTAGTAATACAATCATACATACTCATTGATGTTTCTAAGATCTGCCACTGTCTCCCCGGCTCCGTTTGTTACGTCATTTAAGCGCCAATGAATTACTTACTTATTTATGCAGATATATGGTGTGGCATAATATAATCTATCGGCCAACGAACACTCTCTTGAAGAAATGTTTACATAGCTTGGAACATTAAAAATTACTTGATTAACTAATTTATCTTATTAGTGTATTTGTTTTAATTGTCTTTATAATAAATGTGATAATGTAGCGCACTGAATATCTAGCAGTTAGGTACTGCGCAGAGAAAGCGCTCAAATTATTATTATTATTATCATTATTGGTGGTGAATAAGAAAACACGGATATAAACATCTGCAGCACGGACGGAAATACATAACGGTTATGTTCTATTTGTTTCTAATAAACGCCAATGTGTCCGCAATAGGTTGCAATTCGTGTAGCCTAAGCGATAGTAGCTACAATACAGGTACAATTAATTCTCGTAGAAAAAAATACTTTCACGGAAAGTTATGTGTCCGTCATATACTTCAAACAATACCAATTATACACGAATGACAACATCTCTGTTTCTGATGATGTAACTGAGATATGTGATTTAAATATGACATCTTATACAAGTTCCTCGGTGTAAAATGTATTCCCATTCATGGACAAATAAAGTTACATTATTATTATTATATTTATATTATATTTATGATATTATAGTATATTAGATTATAGTATATTATATTATAATTAGTATACATGTTTCCAATAGCGGCGGTATTGCTCCCGTGAACCGATGCATCACGAGCTGTGCTGGTCTGCCCTACGGAGACTACCAGTCCTGTCGCGGCTGCAACGTGTACGCTTCATGTGACGCTGCTGGAAACATCTTCGATCCCCGCCCGTGTGCGACACCGAACCTCGTCTGGGACGACATCTTGAAGAGATGCGAATACTCGTCACAGACATGGTATGTGGCGACACCTAGCCGTGTTCGCATTAACGGACGACTTCAGATGCACCCGCTGTGGCGCCAGTTCTTGTTGCAGATGTAAGGTGTAGCTGTCATTCCTACTGAGTCTCGTTTGTGTACGTCAACTATCCGGCGTGTCAACGATGTTGTTCTATTTAGAATTCTATACGAAACAGACGGTCATCTGTTTTTCAACAATATTTCATTAGGAAATCGATGTGGGGTGATTTGATTAATATATATGTTTTTAACTGTTTTAAGTGATCATGACCTTACATGGCAAATGTACCTAATGTGTTGAGAAGAGTTTACCTAATGCCACACGGAGTTCACGTTTCACTTGTCTGTCAAGGCGAGAAGTGCTGCCTTCTACCGTGATTCCTCCAAATGACACACAGCAGTTCACATATAATTCTCACACACCTTCTGCATAAACGCACCATAAATGGAAATGCTCCGCTGTACCATGTAAATGCTCGGATAAGCAGACCATTTCGAGACTATGCATATTGACGAGGAAACTATTTTCTTTGCAAAATAAGTTGTTTTTCGCTCCTTTTATGGTGTTGGATGGGACACATTACTGAAGAAATGATAATATGGAATTACTAAAAGCTGTCAAAAGATTATACTAGTTATTATCCTACGGACATCATTAATAACTACAATCAACAAAGGTTATTCTAGTCATTATGCTAAGGACATCATTGATAACTACAATCAACAAAGCAATCTGGGATGCGGAGCGACTAAGCGGAAACCAAATTAATGTCTACAATATTGACTGATGTAAGATAATTATGACCCTGTCATGACCTACGTGGCATGCTTCTATGACCATTTGGAAACATAAAAAATGGATTGAATTCCATTTTTCAGAAAAGATTCCAAAACACAAATGCCTATTTTATGTAAATAGAACCCTACGGTGTCTGTCCTGTTGTTGCGAATTCTGTCATTGTTACCTATTCCGTAGGGAATTCAGTTATTTGTTCGCGTCTTTTCCGGTGTTGGATGTGACGTCATCAGTTCTTTTCTGTCCAACAGCGGCACTGGTGTTACAACTGTAGCCACTACCTCGGCAGTTACTGCTGTAACCAGTGGCACGGGTAGCAGCTGTATCCGTAGCTGCGCTGGCCTGGCCTACGGGGACTACCAGTCGTGCCAGGGTTGCAACGTGTACGCGTCTTGCACCGCGGCGGGAGAGCTGATCGACAACCGACCGTGTGCACGTTCCAACGGGGCACCTCTTGTGTGGGACGACAACAAGAAGACGTGTGAATACTCGTCGCCGACCTGGTACGTGACTTGAAACACATACAAAACTACTACATCCTAGAGTAATCTTTTGTAGCGTTCTACATCAATGCGCGTTGAAATGTGTTGTGATGTACCGGCATCAAAACATAAGTAACGTTAACACATCAAAACAGTATGGAGATATAAGAGAGGTGAACAGATTTGTGATGTTATAGTATATGTTGGGCATATCATGTAGTAGGATCACTAAGGAGCAAATGTATGACTACCAACAACGTATATTTCTGATACAGGAAACCAAATTAAGTAATGCAAAATAAATAAACTCATGCTATGTAGTGCAATATACGTTATCGATTCTAACTTCGGGAAT